>JANHOA010007694.1:3292-20705 GCA_027559835.1 Ispidina lecontei
CCAGTCCTCAGGCACCTCTCCTGTTCTCCAGGACCTTTCAAAAATGATGGAGAGTGGCCTGGCAATGACCTCTGCCAACTCCCTCGTCACTCATGGGTGTATCCCATCAGGGCCCATAGACTTGTGAATGTCCAGTTTGCTCAACTGGTCTCTAACCCAAGCCTCTCCAACTGAGGAAAGAACTTCTTCCCTTCAGACTTCATCTGTGGTCTTGGAGACCTGAGACTCCTGGTAGCTGCCTTAGAAGTAAAGACCGAGGCAGAGGTGGCATTCAGTAACTCAGCCTTCTTTCTGTCCTCAGTCACCAGGGCTGAATGGAGCACAGAGCATGACTCCAACCGTCAGTCTCAATTTCACACTTCCTGATACTCCTGAGTCTTTCCACTTCAGCTTGAAGCCTCAAAACCTCATCTTCAGGCTGGACTGTTTGTCTGAGCAGATCATCTACCTGCTCACACCGCACACAGTCATAGGAGTTGCTCTCTGAGGCCAGCAACAGGCTGTGCCAGGCTCTGTAGCCTGGCATCTGCACCCCCACATCCTTTTGAGCAATCTCTGTCTGAATTCCCACATCGACTTTCATTGACAGACAGAACCATGGCCTTCTTGTGCTGATTGGACACCATACTGATGGGGACCAGACAGCAGCACGTTTAACTGAATGGTTTGCTTTTGTGTGTGGTTTTTTTTGTTGGGTTTTTTGTTGTTGTTTTTTTCCTCTCTCCTTCTCCCACACCAACAATGCAGGCTGGGCAGAGGCTGCTTTCTCACTGCCCTCGAACTGAGCAGCTCTTCCAGCTCAACCACATTTAAATCTCCACAGCTGGCAATGGGAACACCCCCAGCCACGTGACCCTCTCGGTTGCTCCCACAAGAGATGCTGAGATTTTCTAGCTGATTCCCCGGCTCCCACTGGCTTGCCCGAGATGGGGGCACCCTGCCCCTGCTGATTAAAAAGAAAAAGCCATAAGGCAATGCTCCAATAGTGAGGTTTGTCACTCTGTGCTCAGATTTCTCGCTGCACACGAACTGAGAAACACAAAGGACTGAGAAGAAACGCTTCATTAAATTTCTGCTACAGTTGCCACTGTCCTAATGCCACTTTTTGCTGTTGCAGAGACCTCAGTTCAGCAGTTCCTCATCATCCAAGCTCCTTGAAATCAACAGCACTATCTTCAGTCCCCCCTAAAATAACAAAAAACTATCCTAAACCACATACAGGACAAACAAATATGGAAGTGCATGTAATTATGAATTGCATTTAAGAACAAAATAAAGGTCGAGAAATATTATTTTGAAGTTGAAGTGTTTTGTTTTGGTGGGGGTTTTGTTTGTTTGCTTTTCTTTGTTTGTTTGTTGTTTTTTTTTACCTACGGCTTTGTTTAAGAAAAATCCTTTGCTTCCTAGGATCTCTGTGGTCTCCCATATGTGTAAGAAATCCTGACCTGCAGCCTGAGGTCAAAGTTTGAATGTCCTGTTCCTCAATTTTTCAACTCTGCATAGAGCTGCTGGACCAGACTTGGTCCTCATTTTCTTTCCATTAAGGGAAATGGACATTCTGCAAATATGCCAGTCTGTTATGCTAGGTGTTACTGAATTAGGTCAGGTAGACTGAAACCTTGTAAAGTGCCTTTCTTCCAGGAACAATTATTAATTAATCTTTTATTTGTTCTTGTCACTTCCAGACTTGATTTAAATATAATACAACAACAAATGCAACAGGGTGACTTTTATTACACTAAGCTCACTTAACATTGCTGTATCAGGTTAATTTATCTTTTTAAGAGGAAAACACAGAATTACCAATTTATGGTTCTGGAATGGTAAATTACAATGTCATTATTAAGATAAAAAGTCTACAAAAAATAATACTTAAAAAAAAATAATTAATTCCAGAATGTGTTTGCTAAATGGAAATAACATCCAATAGATGTTTAAAACATATAGATGAGTTTGTATGTAACTGCTACACATTTCATTTTAAAACAAAGCTGTTTATGTACATTCTGTTGCAAATCCTGACAGCTGTAAATGGACAGAGCATACTTTGTATGTGAAAGCAATGCAGCTGCACATTCACAGGTAGGCCGTAAGACTACGTTGACCATTTGAGGTCAATTAAAATAATGTTCAAGATTTCAGTGAACTTTTCAGTTAGACCATGTTTGTATTTATGTCACCAGAGATTTATATTTCAGCTGCAATAGTAGACAGAAGTATTTACAGCAAAACGAATCATCCTGAAGGCATGACTCTTTTGCTTTCACTTACTAAACTAAACTTGCTTGGTTATGTTCAGGAAGTTCTTACACAGATTCACTGTCATTGCAGTAAAATAAAAAGTATTTAAACTTTTTTTTTTGCTTCCTTGCATAATCTTACAAAATAATTTGGTGTTTCATGAATGGTTTCAAATATATGTATATGTTTAGTTTGTATAAATTAGCAATTTGAGATAAAAATATTTAGAAGTTCACATGAACAGAATGATAAAAAAAAAACAAAAACCTTTTCTAAGTTTTAGATTGAAGGTATTTTGATGCTGATATTTGATTTTGTTACTATTTGAAGTTCAAATTTCTTTCCAGAGAGGGTGGTTAGGCACTGGAATGGGCTGCCCAGGGAGGTGGTGGAGTCCCCATCCCTGGCAGTGTTTAAAAAACGTGTGGCTGTGGTGCTGGGGGACATGGTTTAGGGACCCTGGCAGTACAGGGTGAACAGTTGGACTTGATGATCTTAAAGGTCTCTTCCAACAAAATGATTCTATGATTCTAACTTACAACCCTGAAAGTATATCTGTTTCAGGTTTAAATGTCTTTTTATTTTAATTTAACTTCCAAGTCACGAAAAAGAGTCAGATGATAAAGTAGTTTTAAAAAGAAAACATATTTTATAAAGAAGTCAAATTTAATTTTTCTTACCTTCAAAGAAGAAATGGTTATTTCAAATTTGTAAAGCCACCAACAAATTTTATATATCATCTACTTCATCTGTAAACGTAAGCTGAAGAAAAATAAAAAATCTTGCTGATGTTAACAGTAACCATGTCCCCTCATTTTACAAACCATCAGAGATATTAGGTTCTAAAAGCTAATTTGAAATAGCTGTTGTAGAAAGAGCTTTTCTTCTAGTTGCCTGTTTCTTCTGAAAACTTTTCTAAATGCTCTGACAACAAGCAGGCTTACATGTAAATTTTGTGTCTATTCAGATTGAATCTCTTGAAAGAGTTAAGAAATAGTCCAGGACAAAGAAATCTTGAAGAAATCAGATTCTCTTGAAACGTAGGATTTTGTCATGTATGAATTTCTTATACTGGGTACAATTTACAATGTTTTATTTGTGTGAGTTGGGAGAGAATCAGCACAGTGTTACTATTTTCATAACAATGAAGTTTTGTTTTTCATTTTACCACTTACATTTTACTATTTCTATTGTGTTTTATCCTAATCTGTAAATTGTAATACTTTAAAAGTTTGATTAGCCACAGTAACTTTCCCTCCCTTGTGCCATCCCTTCTAAACCTTAGTGGGTGGTTTGATCTCTAGGTGGTTTGTTATACATAAGAAATTCTGCACAAAAATTATATATCTTATACTGTTTGTTAAGTATTCGTCATTCTTATTACATTTATATTGTTCACACAGTCACTTTGGGTTTATTTTGTTGCTGTGTTGTTGGTTTTTCCATGGATGTATATATTTTCTTCCTTTAAGGAAAGAGTATGTATTTCATGGATGAACACAGCTCACTGTCTTGACTGTTGCTGTATATTTCTGACAAAATATTTAGGCTTTTTTGAAAGTTTTTATGTAACTGGATGCCAGCAGCAGAAAGAGTATTTCAAAACTAGTGTCTGAAATGCATTTACTTTCTCCAGACCAGCTGAATAATGAAAACATGTTTAATTATTTCCAGCCTCTCAAATGGTGTACAGTGTAATTAACTATAATGTGCTAATTAGAAAAAACTGTGGCACCAAGCTAATTGAATACAACAGCACTTCTAAAGAGCAATAAACCATTTTTGTATTTCCTGTGATTGTGATAAAAGTAATATTAATTCAGTAAGTAGGAGAAGGAGAAGGAGAAGGTGGGGAGGCAAGGGGAGGAGAACTCTATCTTGTTACTTTTTCTTCATTTTTGGGTTTTTTTTTTTTTCAAGTTCTCAAAATGGTCTTAATATTGAACAGAAAGGTAATTTTGCCCAAATCTACTTAATGAAGCATTATATTTACATTTATTTTGAAGTACAGCTTTACAGTACCTTTCAAAGTATAGTACATCCTTCTGATTCTGTGGAGCATTTCAGGGGTTAACTTCTGACACAACAGAGTCAGGAAAACCTCAGCTGGATTTAATGCCAGAGTAAAGTTGGTTTTAACTGTGGAAGTGAGAAAATGGTGGATTTTTTTTTTTTGTTATTCACAGAATGGCTACAAGACAGGCAAGTGAGTTGCTTCGTTGTGTATGTCAAAATCCTCAAAGCAATTAAAGATGGCAAATTTAATTTTTCCTTTCTCAACTTCAGCACCAACTAATAGAATAGTTGTGACCCTCATGGGAGGTGGCAATGGCATCTCAGCTCTGTGGCCAGGGATCTGGTATCATGCCCAACATGAGGAGGAGAATACAGCATTAAATTAAAATCCTTCCTTTAAAAGAATTGTTGTATTTGTTTCTTTGATGAACATGGGTTATGGTCAGTATTTTCTCATCTTAGATGGACTATGACTATGACTATGACTATGGAATATAAATGAATGGTTAGGAGTGGAAAGCACATCAAAACCAAATGTTCTTTTAAATCTTAACATCTGTGATAATAGTAGTGATCTTTACAATACATCCTTGGGGAGCTTCCTGCGTGTTCTATTCTTTCCTCCAGACAGTCCCATGCAGTCACACCTGTAACAATGAGGGTGCTGGTTAAAATTAGCAGTGGCCTGATCTGTGGTGGCATCTGTTTATGTCATAGCAAGTGCAGCTGTACAGGCCACCACTACTGTGAAACTGAAACATGAAACTGCTCATATGCACTCAGGCATGATACGAGACTGTAAACTCCTGAACCCTTGGCAACAATACCATTCCCATTGATAATATCACCAGTTAAACTGTACCCACTGGGAATTAATTGTCAAGAAAATCTAGGTATAAAAAAACCCTGTGAGTGCAGCACTGTAAACGAAAAGAGATTAAAACTATTACAAAAGAGATATTTTCCCCACACATCCCATTGAATCTGCAGTTGTATAGACTAAATATGAAATGTTATGACATCTTCAGGCTTTTACTTAAAATGGCTCACAGCTAACAAAAGGAGACACTTATTCTCTAGCTTTGGTACACAGCTGCTCAAATAAATCAGGCATTAGAGAGATGACCTGCAAGACTATTTTCACTTGAGATTTTCTTTCTTAAAGGATTAAGCTCATGTTTTCCTTCTAACTTCTCTAAGAGCTCTTAACCTTGCATACTCAGCACAGAGAAGATGGACAGGAAAAATACTTAAGCTTAAGAAGAAAGATACATGGAACTGATATTGGTTTATTTGTGGATCTTGTTGTACTCCCCCACCCCTGCCCCCCCCAGAAAATAAATCTTATAGTAATAGAGCTCCAAGGATACTAATAGGCTTTAATGATCCTGATCTGTCTCACCTGGGGCACACCATCCCCCACCTTCTGCCCCTGCAGTAGTCCCAGGAGCCTCATTTAAGCTCACATTTTCCTGAGGTGACTGGTTTCCAGCTGTCAATTCTGCATCATGCATGGGTATGCTGCATTGCCTACATCTCTTTCTCTATTCCTTGTGATTTTTAATTTAATTTTTTTTTTGTCATCAACGGGACTTTCTATTTGTCACGATGGTGGCTCTGGAAGACAGTGACAATGTTGATGCCTTTGCTGTTATGTTCTGGGACAAATTCACAGACAGTTTTTGGAGGCAATTAAAGCAGAGAGTAGTTGGGCTGTGCTCTTAACCTCTACCAATAATGAGGGCAAGAGTATATGGGATATATGCTAGCCAGGGGAGGAACATTTTTGCTGGAAGTGCAGGATGGCCTGTCTTTGATCCCCTTTGTGTCTTCCAAAGTGTGAATTCTTATTCACACTTCATGTACTAGTTTACCTCTCTCTCCTTTACTCATTTGTACCAGGTTCTTGTTCTTCCCTCTTCAAAAAGTTTTTGGCTTCAGCAACAAAGATTAATTAAAATGATATCACCACTTACAGTGCAATGCTATTGTGCAAACCAGGAAAAATTTCTAAAAGACACTGCCCAGTATAGATATACCAGAAGAAAAAGCTATGTTAAAGTTAGGTAAATAGGACATTTAAGAGTTGAGCAGTTTCTAGAAAAATTATGCTTCTGATATTTTATTGTCTGAGTTTCAGGAAGTATTTCAGACAAAAGAAGACTTGATTTAATGTTAAAAATGTGCATATAATGTCATTGTCTGGAGCTGTCATGTACTGCTGTTACTTAAGTAATGTTTAGGGGGTTTTCAAATGTTAGTATATATTGATTAATGACAGGATGAGAAAGATCACTAGCCACTGTGACATGCATGCTGACAGACATCCTTCTGCTCTTTGCAAAGGTAGAAAACTAAAATGCTGAAAGTGAAGATTGTTACAGTGATGAAAATCACTATTGCTGTGCCTTTTCCTCGCATGGTAATTGCCTTGAGATTCAAAATCTTGGACCTATGGATTCCTTGTGAAACATTCTGGGTATGTAAACACCAGGGCCAGGTTTCTCAAGATTCTAACCTGGGGAGGAACATGGAGGAAGACTGATAAAGCATTTTAATTAGCCAATAAGAAAACTAGAAAGGCTTTTGTTTGGTTCTACCCCTCTCCTTTTCTCCACTTCTAGGCTGAAGTCTCAGACTTTTCAATTTTTATTCAGTCTTTTCCTTCAAAATGGTGTAGATGTGTGGGACAATGATGAACTTCCTTGTATTTACTGATTGATCATTATGGTGAGCTTGCTGGGTTGAAACTTTGAAATGGTAGCTCTTGTCAGCCTATAGACAATCAGATCAGCATTCTCCAGCCTCCTGAGAACAAACTGTTTAGGAGAGAGGTAGATTGTCTCTTTCTTGCTGCTTTCAAATCTTATTTCTAAAATCATAATTCAGTTGACATTTGGCTCTCTTTTTATCATAGCTAACTGAAGTTGATTAGGTTTTAGTATGCAGACATTCTAATGCTCATCTCTGGCCTTAAAATCTGTTATCAGTGGCCTGTGAATTGTAGATCAGCTGCTAATCCTTACTAAAGTGTTCAACAGACTAGGATTTCACCATCCTTTTTTTTTTTTCTCTTATTATGTACGTATGTACTTTGTATTGTTGCATGCTTTACATTATTTTCCTAGTTTCATGTAACTGTTTCAACTCTTCTTGAGATTTACTTTTGGGCTTGGAGTCCTTTTCACATATTGATAACTTACCTGGCATAATAGTGATGGAAGAAGATTGTTTCTTTCACATCTTCATTCCTTTCAGTTCTCTTTATGGATCAGATTATTTTTAATGCACTACAATAATATCTACAACCTTATAAGTAGCAAGCATACCTCCTTAACCTTAATGGCTTCTGATTATCACCCTACCAGACAACTTATTCTTATATTTATATATTACTAAATAGCACTTTTTCTTTTTTTATTTTTTTTTTCCACCCATTCATTATAGGCTACCTAGATTTATTTTCCTGTATATACAGAAATATCAGAAAGATATGTATAGAACTTTACAGATGGCAATGGTCAGGTCATATGAAATCAGGACATCAGGAAGTTAAATAAGATGATTTTTCTAGTAATGATATTGTGTGCTGATTAGAAATGAGTTTCAACTTCACTGGTAGTAAAAGATATTTGATTGTTTTTGGAAAGGACTGCAAGAATTGTAGAGACATATAGAACAATCTGTAGTGTATCAGGTGCAGTGTTGAGTCCTGCTGATAGGCTGGTGACAAGGCTGTAGCACGCAGCACGTTGGAGATTCTGGGAGTGTCATGTACTGTAGTACACCTCCCACACTGTTTGTTTTCTACTAAGTTTTCCAGTTTTATACTAAGCACAGTTACGAAGACCTCAGATAAAAAAAGCAGGCTAGAAGGTGGCACTTAGACCCTCTTTGGCTTCTTTCTTTTCTCCCCCACATCATGTTCTACAGCCAGAGTGTGGGATGGCTCTAGCAACAAAGGATGTCTTCAAATGAAAAACAAAACAACAACAAAACAAAGCAAAAACTGTGGAGAATTTCTGTGATCCTCTCTATGCAGTTATATCTTAAATTTCACTTTCATATGAAGTTTCTAACTATCTGTCCACCCACTCTGCTGGGGTGTGATATGTGTCAAGTAAAGCATTTCCAAGCCCCAGAAGAAAATGTTATCCTTTTAAGCTTCTCTATAAGACATCCTCCAGGTAACATAGTCCTCTTTTACCCCCTCATGTACTCTGCAGCAGTTTTCCCACCTAATCTGCTCCTTTTTCATGCTTTATTTTCTCAGAGATTACCCTTTTCCATCCTTAACCTATGCACACTTTTTCCAGATGTGTGGCAAACATTGCCCTTTTCAGAACACAATTCTGAAAACAAAAGCATTCCAGGGGCTAATTTCTCTCAGAACAGTGATGTCTTTGTGTGAGTAGATACCAGATGAGTTCAGAAGCTTAGGGGAGGCAGGCCTCACCTTCCAGCCTTCCTGTAATATGAGTCAAAACTCTGTACTCAGCTTGAAGAGGAAACCTGCTTCCTCTGGCTCCGGATGGGGCAGAAAAATATCCACAGCTGAGCTGATATTGGTCCTCATGATGTTTTAGTTGTTGATTTTAAGATTTTTTCTATCTTTATTTTTTGATAGAGCCATTCTGTAATGATTACAAGGTGTGCAGTGTTTTGAATTCCTCTTATCAAAATGCTTGAAGCTGATGTCAGTGACAGATTGCAAATTTGAAGCCATAATTGGGTCTTTCAATCTGGCCTCTTTTCTCTGATGGGGTGACCTGACCCCTATAAGAAATTGAAGTAGTACCTATAGAGGCTGAAGGAGATCATGGCCCTGGTTAAGGATGTGCAAAGAATTTTAGTAAGCTGCTATTTTATCTGCTACTGGAGGATACTGGGAAAATGAAGACACTGAGATGAATCTATGAGCTACATCTTGCAGTAGCATGAAATGTGTCTCTGAGAGCATGAGTATCTAAACACCAATAAGAGACCAGAAGTTCAGGGAAACCTCAAGATAAAGCTGCTAATATAAACTCTTGTGTGCTGGGTATTTCTTCTGAAAATCCAAGCATTCTGGAGAAAGTGCTGTCTTCAAATTAAATTAATTACTCTTATTCACTGTTTTGAAGTATGTGGACATAATTCTTAGAGGCACTTTAGTTTGCTTTTGATTTGAGGCTGTTATTTTCCTTGAAATGTAATCCAAGCCCTTGTTTTGTTCAAATAATTAATGTATTTTGAGATTATTTCTTAGACCCTCATGCAAAGAGCCTGAAATAGCTCTTGGCTGTGTTAACGAGTAATTATGCATTCCAGGAAATATCTAATGGCTCAAACCAAGCCTAATGCAGCTGTAGTAGATGTTTGTAATCTTACACATTTTGGGAAGATACATGCTGCAGTAATAGATCATGGCAGCTAGAACCAAGGTCCTTTGTGTCTTGGTCATTACTCAGTAAGACAGAGGCATAGCACCATTTGAATAATGTCAAGAGTTATTTGTGAGTTTAGTTCACAACTGACACAAACTCTTATTGAATACACTCCTTCAACATGTGGTCCATCCTAGTAGAGGAATATTCTGAAAGCAATTTCAGAACATTATTTTTTTCAAGCTGGATTTTCTAAATGCAGATGAAAACAGCCAGTTTCCAGTTAATGTTTTGTAATAACAGGACAAACATATTAAGTATTACAAATATCTTCATAGTTTTTCAAAACTTTATATTCTGCCAAAATTGAACTGACATTCTTTGCCCATTCATTCCTTGATCATAACTCAAGGGACTGACAGTAAAGTGGAGCCTTGTGTAGGTAGATGGATAGGGTGAAATTTAGGAACAATAATTTCCTACTGAGTGTCTTCCTGCAATTGCCAGTCATTCATGAGACAGAAATAACCTTTAGTTTTGAAGAGCTTGGATCAGGAAAGAAGCCTTAATTGTGTTCATCAAATCTTCCTGTGTCATGCACAAACTAGTAGAGTACTTGTTCATGTTAATTAATATTTATTACTTTAACTTTTTTTTTTTTATGTGGATATGAAATAGGATGATACTATTATCTTTCATTGTACACTTGTATTTATTTTATTTGCTCTCCTTTGTATCTCCAGAGTTTCAATCAAGATCTACTTCTTCAGAGGCTTTTGGATGACTGTTATTTTATTCATTAAATGCAGGATATGCTACAACAGATGACAGAAAGTGTGAGTGAAGCTTGATTAGATAGATTAGGTTAAACTACTTACGTTTGTCAGTTGTAAACGTTGTTTCATTCCCTCTCTGCAGATGAGGGATGAACTTATATACTGTGTACCATCAGATCAATATGCATTAGAGTCAGTTTCAGAAAAAAGTAAGAAAGATTTTGTGTAATTGGCCTACTAAGGACTACAAATTAAATTATGTCAGGTTGTGGTTTCAGTGGTGTAAACTGCTCACTGACACATTGATTATTAAGCATAAAAAGAACGATAACCTAATATAATTGCTTGCAGGATTTAAATTTCATTTTCCAAAAGACTATTTAAGGCATCTATTTAAGAAATATTCAGTAGTCCTTGCTCTTTAAAAAATAAAAACCACACACACCCCCTGAACAAACCAACTAAAACAAACAAACAAACAAACAAACAAAAAACCCCACCCAACAAACCAACCAAAAAACCTCACCAATGGAGTTCCTTCAGTAGTTAGTTCCTTCACTGAAAGATGTTTGCTTTCCTAGTCATGTTTGTCATGTCCTGTATAATTCAAACTTTGAATTGGTCTATTCACTGTATTTCAAATAACTGAAGTGTAACTTCTTGGTTCTCAAAACTGTGTTTCTTGAATGAAGTAAGCATTTTTACACATGTTTTCAAGGCCCAAATGAATCCATTGTGAATTTCTGTGATCCAAGGCCAGCACAAAAACCACCCACCATTCACCTTTATCTTAGCTACTTTTAGAGAAATTTGGTTAATCAGGGATAAAAAGATCAAGGTTTGGAGGAATTGTTAGGAATGTTTTAGAATGTCAAAACCAACCTGTGTATTGATAAAAACATGGGTACTATATTTTACCTAGATTTCCCCTTCAAATGAGTTTGCACCTGAAAAGTGGGTGGGATGCTCTTTTGTCAAAACTGCTTGTTAGACTCAGTAGTTTAATAGTTTGTAGCCACTAAGGAACATCTTTCCTGGTTGCATTCCTCTGAGCTGAAGAGGAGGAGGAGGAGGGATGTGGTAATGATTTGGAGTGAACAGATAAGACCATCCAAGCATTTTTTCCTAAGTTTTTACAGAACAGCTACTGTCTTACACATCACCTTGCTGTATGATATCTGCCCAGCTGGCCTAGAACTTTCAACATTCAAAACAAGTGTTATCATGGGCTCTGGGATCCTGGACCATCAGACTGTTGCTAGTGTTTGTTATTGATATTTTCAGTGTCTTTGCTTGCTGCAATTTCATTCACTATAAGCAAGGTTGAACTTAGGTGGTAGTAGAATAGGGTATCTCCAGAGTTAGCAGCAGGCAGTATCATAGAATCATAGAATATAGGGGTTGGAAGGGACCTTAGAAAGATCATCTAGTCCAACCCAACTTCCAGAGCAGGATCACCTAGACAAGAAATTTTTTGGTTCAGCTCCCTCCACTGTCTGATACCTTAAACCCTACCTACAGCTTCCAGGAGGCAGCTATAAGCAGCAGGCTATCAAAGCATAGTATGGGATAAGAGTTTGTGTATATGATGCTTTCCACCCCTCCCAGTAGGGTGTCTCTCCTGCTCTGGTGCAGGCAGTAGGCAAGTAGTCTGTCTTCTGGGAAAGAAGTCAACAGAGTTGCCTTCTGACTGGTTTTCAACCTGCCTGTCAGGTTTATTGCAGAACATGGTTGACTTCAGAGACATTAGATCTTTCATTTCAGCCAGTCTGGCGTATGACTGTCTGGAAGCTGGTGTCACCATGCTGATTCAGCCTGGTGGGAATGAAGGAGTGTCTGTGTTGCCATCAAAAAAAAGGAATCTAGCTCCCATCACTGGTGAGCTCAACCTGAAGGACAGGATTAGGAAAATGGAGTCTGTGCATGTGCAATAAGCATCCTGTCAAAGCTGACTGAATCATTTTCACTCTTCTGATATTGCAAATCTAGAAGTGTGAGGGAACTTTACATTGCTATAAAAATACTTTTTTTTTTCTTTACCATTACTTCACCTTTAATAACTACCATTAGTGTCTTCCAGCACTTGAAATATTTTATTTAAGTAATATGCCAATTTAATTTTAAATTGATTGCTTGGGTAAGAAATTAAATTTACCCCAGTCTTTTCTTTAGCTATACTAATGAATATATTTTCAAACTAGGAGGATTGATTTTATTCCTTCTTAGCTCTGTTAACCTGTGACAGCATAGAGAATTAATCCCAAACTTCTTCACTGATTGATTTTACAGTTGAGAAATTAAAATACTTTTTTTTTGCAGAAAAACATTGTTAAGTAAATAAATACCTCAGATGCTGAACCAAAACTCCACCTGGAAGTATGTGAGAAATAATGTGTGTGAATGGGTTTTTTGTTTAGTGGGTTTTTTTTGATTTTTTTTTTTTTGTTTGTTTTTCTGTTGTTGCTTTGTAGTTGTTTTTGTTTAGTTGGGGTTTGTTTATTTTGTTGTTTTCTTTTGGCGAGAACAGAAATGATAATAGATTTGAAAGTGACGTAGCCAAATTGCTTCTGGGGAGGGAAGGAGTGATTTGGTTTCTATGTTGTTGCTGCTCTTGTGAATCTGCTGACACCCCTGAAATCTCACGGGGTTGTTTTCAGTTCGAGGGCTACAATTAAGATTAAAATCTTATTCATCATCACATCATAGTCCTAAAGGCAGGCTCTCTTGGTCCTGAAGAGACCCAAGGGATGTTTCATGCAAATTGTGCTTTCATGCTGGGGAGGTACAGAATAACCGACTGGGCAATAAACAATTCTGTAACAACTAAGACTTTTTATTACTCCTGAAAGTGGCTTGGCATAAAGACAGGTGGATATCATTGTCATCATGACAAAGGAGTGGACACTTTGGTTCTGTTAGACAAACCATGGCTCTTATTATTCCTTAATATTTTCTTATTCTTTCAATAAATGAAGTAATCCTTACTCCTCAGTCTTGGGAAAAATGAAGGATTTAATTTTAAGACTTGTCAGAAAACCAGCAATTTTCAATTTTCTGCTAGAAAACACTGTTTTTCACTGAGAGATAATTTTCTGAGAATGTCTGAAACAGTTTTTTTAAAACTTTTTACAGGCAAAACTGCACATGGAAACAAACAGCTGATAGAGAATCTAAAAAGCTTTGGGCATGTTCCGATGTGCTCGGAAAGTGGATAACATAGATCACAAACTGAGTCAAACATGCAATGCTGTTGCTAAAAAGTAAAGAAATCAAGTGTTTGAACAGAACTGTAGTTTGGAAGGCACAAGAGTAAATGGTCATGATGAGGCTTTCAGATATTCATACTTCTGAGCTCGTTATTTGAGTGATTGCTAGCCCAAGTGAAGAGAGCTAAGAACACAGTTTAGGAGAGAACCTACAAAAGTGGAATGAAACAAGGAAGATGATGATAAATATGTCAACAGTTTTTAAAGACATAAAAGGATGCTGAAAAGGAGGGTGTAATCTGTTATTTGCTTACACAAAAAAAGTGGGTGGAGCAAAAAGTGGGTTTAAACTCCACTAATTCCTCCTGAGGTCTCTTTTAGTTCCTTTTGTCTATGATCATATAGTAATATAAATAGTTTAAGCTATTTATATTTGCAACTGCAAAGTTAGGCTTTCATCTGAATGTGAGAAATTGAGTAAGCAGATTTAAAAAAGAAAAAAGAAAAAGAAACCAAAACACACACACAGACACACACACGCAAAACCAAAACCAACTAACCAAACAAAAAACCCCAAACAAACAGAACACCCCACTCTAAACATAGCACAACACCACTAAAGCAGCAACATGAAAATCTCCTGAGGAATTGAAACTATGCGGTCTGGGAGCTTTGAAAGGTGGTAAAAAACTTTATATGTATACTTAATTTCAATACAATGTGTCTTACTTTGTAAAATATAAAAAAAGTTCTAGATATACTTTATTTATTATTACTCTCTTCAATAATGAGTATACTCTGATTGTTAAATTACTTAGAAATTTTATTTTTTACTTGGAACTGGAAGAAATATCCCCATTAAAAGACCACCACCTTCAGCAGATAAATGCCTGATCACTGACAGTTTTAGAGACAGACAAGGTTATCAACATTAGTTGGGATGTTCTTAGAGACAAGGGAATCTATGAAAATGAAATTAAGAAGTCTGGTGTTTTTTCCAGTTGTTTTCCTAGTATTAATATTCAATTTGTTTCAGAGGGCAAATAAACAGTAATAGGAAAAAAAAGACAATAAAAAAAACTACCGTTAAAGACTTCAATATATAAATATTATTGACAGTGAGGTGTTTCCTACTTGGAATTCTCAATTAGGAGCAGAATGATGACCTACAGGATATAGACTCCAGAAGTCTGTGTGAGAAAATAACAAGTTGTGGCTAAGTCTTCACTCTGATAAACATATCATTTGTCAGTAAGAGCATGTTACCTATCTTTAGAATTATAGCATTTTTTAATGAGGACTATAAAATTATTTTTAATTATGACACTGACAGTTTTATGTAGTAGTAATTTATTTTTGTACAAAATTAGCCCTAAACTAGAAAGTATGTAAAAGATCATCTAATACTGAATAATTATTAAGACTTTTCATTTTAAAATGTCAGGGTTCTTTTTTGTTTGGTTTGTTGTTTTTTTTTTACATAGCACACATTAGAAAAGATCATTTATCTTTACCATAGTTGTCATAATGAGTTGTGTATATTGGTGTTTTTCAGGGATATAAGAATTGTCTTAGTGGAACTTTCAATCCTAGACCATTATCTCCTGCTACGGGTAATGGTGAAAACTGGAAGTTAAGTGTGCTCCTCCCACTCGACTTATAACTGGCCCAGTTCCAATACTTCATCACAGTATTTCCTTTTACTCGTGCTTTTAAGCCTTACAGTTTTGTAGCTGTAGATATCTGTAGAAATTGATTATTACTAAATACACAATCCCTTTCAAGAATGCACCCTGGTAATTTGTTTGGGACAGTGAATTCCACAGTTTAATTATTATGCTCATGATGATGTCCGTGGCTGAGGCTTATTTATAGTTCTACTGTTTTAAATTTGCTCACAAATGGCTTTGTGAAGCAAAAAGATTTTGTGGTGCAGCATCAATGAGGAAAAAACTGAAGTAGAAGAGACTGTAAACAATTACTAACAAATGCAGCACCACCCTCAACTCCTTGTCTCAATTTTCAATATATTCTGCTTCTCAAAGATGTGGAGACTGAGATTTCTCTTAAGGTTTGGACAATGACTGAAAGAAAATAAGACTGAGTACTGAGGACAGGTTTTGAAGCTTAAAAGAAAGACAGATCTATCTTCATAAATATGGGATAGAGAAATGGATAGCTCATCATCACATGGAAAATAATATGATTTAGATTATTTTCTCCAGATGTTGTTAGTTGTATCTCTTTTAAAAATAGTCTTTCACAGGGTCTTATCTAGAGCAGCTCTGCTGGCCTCATATCACTCTGACCCAGAGGCAGAGTATTTTTGGCAAGGGAGTAATTCCAGCTGGTTAATTCCTTCTAATTGTTAGGACTTTATCATCAGATGTAACTCCTGATGTCCACTGACAGAGTCTTACTTGTGGACCAAGCATGTTCCTTGCTGGTGACCACAGGACCTGGGATGTCCTGTATGAGTATGTAATTATATTTAATTCTATGCATTTAGACTTTACATTTTCATGCCTTCTGGAGGCATTGACTGGGCTCCTGCTTCAGTGCTCAGAAAAGTTTTCCTCAGTCTTTGTAGACAGGCTAAATGAACCACACTCACATGGTGCAGATAAATGGGTTCTACGTCTTTCTGCTCTCAGTAAGTGCCATGCTGTTGGCCCAGTGGTCATAGTAACATATTTAATTAGAACTTATCTTTAAAAAATAGTTAGTTCACTGCCAACAAACTAAGTAATAAATAAAACTACGTGTCTCTATTTTCAAATTACATCTTCAACTTTCAGTCAGCAACTCTCATTTGCTTTTCTCTGACTAATCATTTTAGTATTTTTTTTTCTTGAGGTCCTTAAACACTGTAATAAGACTTATTAATAAGCAAGAGCTGGACCTCTCAGTACATTCCCTCAGTAATTTTGTATTTATTTATTTTTTTACCTCTTCAGTATGTTTTCTTCAAAATCCTGCATAAAATGTTGTTCTTGTTGCAGTTTAATATCAATCTTAGTGATTTCTTACTGGAAGGAGAATCTTCAATATTATTTGTCACTCCTCTGTTTGCATTTTCTAGGATTTAATTACATTATCTTCTTGTGATGTTATGATAACTTGAGAACTATGTCCATATCCTTTACTTGTCTAGACAGCTGGGTGGAAAGCACAAGATTCATGCCATAAGGCGTTCAGTCATGTACAGTGCTCGAGCAGATTGAGAGCCAGAATATGACTCGTTGCAATATAAATAATGCTTAGTAAGTCTTACCTGGCTCTCAAATCTGCAATCTTTAAAAAAAAAAAAAAAGTAATGTGTTTTTGTCTGGTAATTTTCCACCTGGTGAGTCCTTTCTGTATTTCTCCAATAGGTGAAGAAATTAATTGTATTTTGTTTTAATAGGTGAAAGAAAAATCATAATTTCTCATGCTTTAGTTCTCTAAACACCCTTTTTGCCTTTGTTTCCAACCCCCGTTGGGTTATAGGTATTGAAGTTATCACTCACTTTTTTTTTTTTAACTTTTTTAATATATTTTTTTTCTTCACACCAGTTTTTTATTGACATATGGGAGAAACTGGGAACTAAAATAATCTTCTCAGTGCTATTAAGTAATTGAAAAGCACAAATTACATTACAGAAATTTCCCTGGAGTTATAAGTTTTTCAGGAAGCATGTAAAAATATTAAATATTCCAGTGTCTGTTTCTTTCAAAGACATTAAAAGGAGCACACTGACTAACCAGTAGGTGTAGCTTAGTCATAAGATCCTATGTGTAGTAATCATAACTCTAGACTGTTATTGCA
>JANHOA010007695.1:0-25434 GCA_027559835.1 Ispidina lecontei
ATCACCTAGACCAAGTCACCCAGGAACAGATCCAGGCGGGTCTTAAGTGTCTCCAGAGATGGAGACTCCACAACCTCTGTGCAGAGATCTCACAGAGAAGCACCTCTGTGAGAAGCACAGCACACAGAGCCTCTTTGCTGCTCCACTCCCTCCAGCTGCCCACAGTCCTTAAGGGGACAAGAACTCCAGAGCGCTGGGCAGCAGTGGAACCACAGCCCAGATCCTCATGGGGACCTCAAGGTACACACAGATAAAAGGCAAAAACCACAAGTGTTTTTCAGAAGTGCTGTGACAATAGGAGAGGGAAGGAAGAGGCTAAAGACCAGTACAAAAAGTCAAATTTTCTAAAGAAGGGTTTATGAAACATCTTTTACAAGCTCATATGGAGTCAGAACGTTTCCAGATAGATTTAATTCTGGGTTACAACACCAAATGGTAAGAGGAACACTCCAACAGCACTAGGGTAACACAAAGCCAGAGGCCTTCTGCTTACCTGAGCAGCACCTCCCACTTGCAGAAGCATCCACAGCGTACCTGAATTATGACAGCAGGGCATCCCAGCCTCAGCACCAACATCCCACACACCCACATGGCCTACAAAAACAGTTCATATCTTCCCCATTTCCCACAGTGGCCACCACTACAGCAAACTATAGGAAAATAAAAGATGCACCAGGCCACCGGCAGCTGTGGAGCATGTAAGCACATCCGGCTCTACCAGAAGCAGCACAGAACCCAGCACCAGGAGCCACCAGCACAAACACCCCAGACAAAGAGCATTTCACTTCTGCACGTGCTAAACTCTGCACCAACAGTGACACCAAGAGGTACTGACCTACAGACTGGGAGTTAAAAGCAGCCACAATCTGAGGGCTGGCCATGGCCTCCAGACGGTTCTTCAGAGCCTCGAGATGGACACACTTCTCTGAGTAATCCGGTGTATCCACCAGCATGGCCAGGCTGCTCTGCATGCTCGTAAGTTTGGCTGAAATCACAGACACATCCTGCCAGGGAAAGCATCCCCGTTACCCAACACAACCTTGGAAAGCATTAAACCCAGTCTCGTAATGACATTGGACATATGGGTATGTGTTTCAGAGTCACTTCAAAGACCTACTTTTAAATGCAGTTTCCCTGGGAAGCTGCAAGCACAATGACCAGGAAGAGCAATGGGGTATCTACCTGAGTTTTAAGAGTCTCTTCAATGTCTGCACTTAATGTGCTCCATTTGTCTGCTTCCTGGAGTGACTCAGCAGCCAATTGCATTCGAGATTTCACTCGGTCAATCTCCACCAGAACCTGAAGAAAAAAACCCCATACAATGTTGTCCATTGAAATAAAAGATGGCAGATAACTGTCATAGATGGCTATATTATTTATTTTTGTCTTGGATTTTAAAAGTGGGGTGAAAAGATGATTATGGTGTTACAAGGGAGTTGGCTGAAAGACCTGGAGATGTTAAATCAACTTCCAAAGCCAAACCACAAAAGGATGTTTTGAATTCTGGATTTGCACTTTTAGTGTCCACTCTGCCTATAAAATGCTACACACCCCAGCAAACAACAGGCAGAACTCTATGCAGAAATCAGTGTCCCCAGTCAGGTAACAGCAACTCTGTCTGAACTGAAATGTGACTGGCTGAAATAAATTTCTGAAAGAAATGCAGATTGCACAGGTTTGTTCCACACACAGTTTTCTATTAATGTTAAAAGAAGTGGCTTTGCCTCTATCGAGTCCACATGATTGCTTAATAAGAACACACTTGGAAATTAGAATTTCACCAGTTGCTGATAAATACAAAGTAAGACAAAGACTCGCCTGCATTGACTGAGCTGTATCTTCTTCAAATTTCTTGATGTCTTCTTTAACGAGGATCATTTGATCCTTCAGGAATGTTGCCTCCTGTTTCAAGACTTCCACCTCCCGGAGAACTCTGGGCATGTTCTGGAGAGCCTGGTGGCTTGTTTCTGCAGAAGTACCGAGCAGTACAGTGAGTAGGGCCTGGAGGCCCTTGCAGGAAAGGGGGAATTTTTAAATAATCTTACAGAATCTTCAATACTTAAAAACACCCAACAAAACAACCAAGCAAAGAAAAACAAGCAACAAAACTTTGGTTATATCTTTAAAATTTAAATATGTACATAATATGCACATTCTATGTGCATAGACTAGTTCCCTTTTTTTTTTTCATTTATTTTGATAACACAGCTGTTTAATTATAGGAGGTCTGGATTGATGGTAAACTGGACCAATAGAATCATAAATCGTTTATGTTGGAAAAGACTGTTAAGCTCACGGAGTCCAACCGTCCCCCCCAGCACTGCCAGGGCACCACTAACCCATGCCCCTCAGCCCACATCTCCATGGCTTTAAAACTCTCCAGGGATCATGGGGACTCCACCACTGCCCTGGGCAGGCTGGGACAGGCCTGGACAACCCTGGAGGGGGAAGAAATTGCTCCTCAGCTACAACCCAAACCTGCCCTGGCTGGGGAAGCTCTTTTGCAGTGCTCAGAACAGACCCGTCCAGACACTAAGGTTCCTTGACCACCGCAGGACAGCGGGAAGGAACCAAGAGAAGAACAGACCCCGCTCTCGATCCAGCCTGACACTTTCACGAGTCAGCCAAGGGGCACCGCAGGGATCCCTGCTCGGCCGAGCCCCGCCGGCCTCCTCACCCTCTACGGCGTTGTTGACCTCCTGGATGAAGAGCTGCAGCTTCATCACCAGGGTGGCTGCGTGGGCGTCCACCTTGCCGGGGGCCTCTTGCTGCACCGCGCGGAAGGCAGCGTTCACCCAGCTCTTCACCTCGAAGTCATCCGACAGGAACCTGGAGAAATCCATCGCCCCGCGGAGACCGGCAGGACACAGCAGCAGCGTCTCCGCCGCGCTCCCGGAAACGCGTTGTCAGGCCCCTCCCGGCCGCCGTACCAGCTGCCGCCCTTCTGAGCGCAAGGCGGTTCTTGGCGCTGCCGGCGGAAGGGAAGCTCCGGTTCCCCCCGGAGCGGCCCGGCCCCCGGCTTAAAGGCGGAGGAGCCGCGACCCTCAGCGGGACCTTTTTCACCTACGGGAAGCGCCAACCGCCCTGCCTCCGGCCCAGCGGCACAGAGCGCTAACATCACTCGATCACCCGTCCGCGCAGCGCATTAACCGGACCCCATCCGAGAGAGGTTTCAGCACAGCCGGGAGCTACGGCCACTTAAAACAAACACAGGGGACTATCCTCCTGCGCCCTTCCCGAGCGCTACAGAGCCCGGAGGGAGGTGCCGGGGCCCGACACTTTTCGGCGCCTGGGCATGGACGAGCTGGTGCCGCCTCGCATGCTCCTGGAGGGCTAGACCCGCACTCTGGCCGCACCCCGCTTGCGCTCCTGGTCGCAGCCCGAGGGCCCGCAGTCTCCAGTTGTCCCGGCTTCCAGCACTGCTGCATGGCAGGACACAGGCCCCAGTGCGAATGGGGCAGGCGGGTCCTTGGACCAGGTCCTGCCCTGGCTCCAAGCCAGGTGCTACAAGGGATGATTATTGAGTTTGTAATTTGTTTTTTGGTTTGGTTTGGTTTTTTTAATTAATAATGAAAAAGTAATGGGGAAGAGGGGGAAATGGCCCAGAAAGCAGCAGGAAACACACATATGGAAGAAGCATGAAGGGTTCTGGGGCTCGGCAGCAGTCTCCTGTAAAGCAGTCAGCTGCAGAGCCAGGCTAGGACAGGGCAGCCAGTTTACTCTCCTCCTACCAGACACCTGCACAGGGACCTAAAGGAAGGAGAAGATGGCAGATCCCAAGGACAGGAGCTGTTACATGGAACCTAGGCTAGTGCTGCTTGGACAGTCCCTCCCTCTCCACCTTGAAGGCAACCAGGCAGTGTTTCAGCCAGTGAACTTCAGCTCCTGCTCCAGAGCTCTGCCTCTGGGAAGTTGGTCACCTCTCCCACCTCGCTGAAGGTCTGCACACCTTGTGTGAATGCCAGTTTGTACCTCAGTCGTATGGGATCCTGTGAGAGAATGGAACAGAGAGAGGGTTGCAGCTCCCTGGACCCCTCCAGCCTCACCCCTCACTGCAGCAAATTGGCCTCTGAAAGGGGAGAGTAATGCTCAGCCATACAGAGCCAAAATAGAAGCTCTGCACAGAATGAGGCCTGGATCTTCATGATTATAGAATCATAGAACGGTAGGATTGGAAAGGACCTGTGGAGATTGTTCCCAACCCCCTGCTAGAGCAGGGTCAACCAGGACAAGCCACATAGCAACATGCCCAGGTGGGTTTGTAAAGTTTCCAGAGGAGACTCCACCACCTATCTGGGCAGCCTGTTCCAGGCTCCATCACCTTCACAGTAAGTAAGTTTTTCCTCACTTTGAGGACTAACTGTGCTCCACTTTGCGCTTGTTGCCCCTTGTTCTATCACAGGGCACCAACAAAAAGAGACTGTCCCCTTCTGCTTGACACCTACCCTTCAGATATTAGTAAACAGTAACATCCTCTCTCAGGCTTTTCTTCTCTAGGCTAAGCAGCCCTAGGTCTCTCAGCCTTTCCTCATAAGAGATGTTCCAGTCCCTTCATTATCCTCATAGCCTTCACTGGACTCTTTCTAGTACTTTCCTGTCCCTCTTGAACTGGGGAGTCCAGAACTGGAAACAGTACTCCAGCTGTGGTCTCCTGAGGACATGACTGGGAAACCTGTGCAACCCCACCCAAGGACATGCTTGACAACCCAGGCCTGGCCAGCTCTCTCAACGAGAGAGGATTCTGGGCACCGATCTTTAGTTTCACAATTATTCCTCAATAAGAGATGGATGTAGACTGTGAAGGCCCCTGCAGTACTGCCCCTTTGAGTCTTCAGATTACAGCTCTAGGAAGCCGTTGCAGTGGGAGAGATGTCTTCCAGACTGCTCTGTCTGCCCCCTGCCCTACCCTGCTAATAAAACTCTCCCCATCATTCACCCAAGCACTCCAACCCACTGTGGTGCCACCCCGAGCACTCTACTGGCAGACCTTGTGAGGGTTGGTGAGCAGCAGGACCTGGGACAGCACGGTGGGGGGGTGCAAGGGTCTGAAGGCAGGCAGCTCCGAACCCGACGCTGGCTGTAACTTTATTTTCATGCTCTGAAAGAGGAAACAAAAGGAATGTTGAAGAAGGGACTGGGATTCTTACCAAGCCACAGAGATGGTTAGAGATACATCAGCCAGCTTTCATCATTTAATGCAAACTGTGCCTTTCCACAGCTTGCCTCTGAAGGCAGATCTGCCTAAATAGACAATTCTATGCTGCATGTACAGAGGTGGAATGAGTGCCTTACCCAGGAGGCTCTAACAGCAGGGCTGGAGCCCTGACTGGCTGTCATGAGGCCAGGGACATCCTCTGTGAAGCAGGTGCTGGTGCCACAGGTACCACCACACGCCAGGCTCACCCTTCAGAGACCTCCAGCCCCATGATTTCCGACCAGCAAGGCAAATCCAAAGCAAGAAATGGTGAACCTTCTCCTCAGGACATTTCTGAGGAGGCTCACTTGCTGCTACTCATCACAGGCTTCTCACCTTGGGGACTGCAGCCTGGAACGCTATGCCTTTAATTGGTTGAGGTGATGTGCTCAGCATGGAAAGAACCATCACCAGCACATCTGGTCGGCCAGGAGCTGGGTCTCTGGAGAAGTGGAGCATAGCCTTGAAACCATTCCTGTCGTACACAGTAAGTGGACAGATACTGCCTGCCGGAGACAATGAGAGAGAGAAACAAAGCCTGGATTCCCCTCCTGAGGGCACAGCAGCCAAGATGGGACAAGGAACAGCGAAAGGAGACATGCACACAAATTTTTTCTTCCTTCAGCAAACTCATGGACCAAGCAGCACAGATTTACATTTCATCTCTACAGTGGAGAAAGGAACCTGAATGTCTTAAGTGGAGACTCAGCAGCTCAGATTTCAACAGCCAGCACCTGGTGCCATGTCCCCAGAAAGCAGCAGGGAATAGAAATGCTCTGCTTCAGGAAGGGGACAACTCCCACCCAGAGATACCTTTTATGCCTCTGGAAAGGAACTGTGTGAAGCTTGATTAAAGGTGCGAAGGGCAAACAGTTTAGAAGCACATCACAGAGGTCAGCCAGAGCAGGAGACTGGCTGCTCAGCTCAGAGGACAGCAGCATTTCCTTGGTACAACCCCTAGCACTTGCTCAAATTCTCAGATAAATTAAGTCCTTCACAGAACAGTCATTACTTTTCTCCAGCCGACCCACACAGCATGAAGCTACTTTGGCTTGCTCCCCTGCAAAGAGCTCTAGCAAGCCTCTAGTAATCAGAGCTGGGGCACAGAAATCATTGCACTTACTCGGTGTAATTGAAATTAAAGGGACAAAAAGGTTTTCTAGAGAAGCATCATGGGGAGCTGGATGCAAAGAGGCAGCAGGCTTCATCTCGTAGCCTAGGCTGGAGAGTGAGGCATCTGCCACTGAGCTATTTGGAAGATCTGGAAAGGGCAATTTCATTGGTGGTAAATCCCTGGAATAGAAAAGCATGTAGAAAGCTTATATTAACTGGAGAGACTGTATGGTATATACCACCTTCTGCCATGTGCGTTTCTGTTCCCAGTCCCTCACCACTTTTAGGTATAAAGTACAAGCTCACACTCTCAGCGTTCTTAAAAAGTTCCACAACTGTCCCTATTTCATAAGGGAGAAGCTGCATCTGTAAAGGCAAGCTTTGATTTCTGTTAGGATTGTGACTCCTTGTTTCAGGGCTTTGCCAGTCTGCTCTCACTGTGCACAGACTCTCTGCAGTTCTAGTCATTAAAATTAAATTGTAGCTCAGAAACAATGCAAGAAGCTGGGAATCTACAGTAAACTTCCTTGGCTTGTATTGTGGCAGACTGGACAAGTGTATCGTAATGGTCACCTGCTTGGAAGATCTGGGAATTATTAATTTGGTTCACAAACCATTTGGCTTCCGCTGAACAGCTGGAAACTACCTTGTCACAGCCTGAAGAAACCTGGGGAAAAGCATTTCTTGAGTCACAAGTTTTTATAATAAGACCTGTCTGTAAGGTTTTTGCTCCTTTAGCTAAATATCACCTTGTAACTAAGCCATGGAGTTTGTCTGCCCAAGTTTGTGACCCTTGGAAGGTGCTGCTGTGCAATTAGAGTGCCATTAACAGGGGCATAACTGCTGCTCAGGAGCCAGTGCATAGTGGGTAACCTGTCATCATAACTGGTTGTAGTTGAAAGGTTTTGCTGAAACTCTTCTCTAAAACAAAACTCATCTCCAGGGCCAGACAGTATTGTGCAGAGTTTGCTTACACAGATAATGTCTTGGTCCTGGATGGCGGAGGCAGATAATCAACCAGACCCTGAACCTTGCTCTTCTCTGAAGAGCTGTCTTCCCAGTTCTCCTCCAGTCCCAGCATCTGGACAGCATTTACAACCTCCCCATATCCGTTGTGTACAGCAGGCTGAAAAATAAGGTACTTCTGGTTCATGCTATAGAACATCAGCAAAAAATCAGACCTGTTCCACTGAAAAGAACCTTGTTTTTAATAAAACTACTTAAAGTAGAAATAATTTTGTGTAATCTGGTTGCAGGTTGCAACTGCGAAATATTGCATAGCAAGAGGATTAATTTCACTTCAGAACAGAGTTGTGTAACAAAGGCTGCCAGAGAAAGCTAGATCAAGAGTCACATCTGGTTTTTTGTCCCTTGTACGTTAGGGACTAAAGTAGCTGAGGATCACTCACCTTTGCTAACCCCAAATCAGGTGGTGGATTCTGTACAACAGCGGAATTGCTGAGACCTAAGAAAGATGCCAAAATGTCACAGATCAGTTACAGAAAACATGGGTTTTTCATAGGTTCTCCCTTTAGTTTAGTTTAGTACCATTACAGGGTATAACAGGGGCTCCTCTCTCTTAGGACCAATATTAAAGACAAAGTTCTCCTATTATAGTTAAAGGCCACAGACCCTGGTAACAAGGGTAATAGTGCACCAAGCAGCATGTACAAACCTAACGACTCCAACTCCTCATCGAGCAGACAGGTGGAGCTTGTGCTGCTGTGGCGGGAGGTGGTGGTCACATCTGCACCTTGGTCTGTTGGAGTCTGGGGTGTCATCTCCACTTCAGAGAAGTCAATCAGTGTGTAGCTCTTCACACGCCTTGGGGCTGGCCGGCACACTTTGGAAAAAGCAGAGAGTCAGAAACCTCCTGGAATTAAAGGAGCGGTGTATTCATGGCTCAGAGGTGAAGAACTTCAGGACTATTTTCTGTCAACCATAGGTAAAAGCTAAAGGTGGTTGCATAATGGTTTTCCTGTGTTATAAATTTTTCTCCATATTTATTGTCCGAGGGCAGTTCCCTTCCAAATCCCGCTGGCACCCGGCACGCAGGGGCAGAGCTGCCATGCACCACTGCAGGATGCTCCTCACCTGGTGCACCAGCAGCACTGGCGTATGACCCTCCTCCACCACCGTGTCCATGGCTGGCTACAACCTGCCTGTACTGTCCAAGGGCCTGCGTGAGCTTGTCATTGGCCTGCAGTATCTCAGCTGGCAAACAGAAGAGGGAACAACATATTAATGTCCTAACATGAGGGGCAGTTCCAAGTCTACTGGGGAAATCTGTCCTAAGCTTCCGACTCATTTTTCATTCCATTTTCTGAAGTGCAGCACTTTGCACACACATCTGCTGATCTCAGGCCTCTCCTTTATCAAGATCACTCTGAAATCTGATGCTGTCTCTGCAGCACTTGCAGCTCCTGCCACCTCTCATGCACTTTGTTGTTCTCCACAAGCTCTCTGAGTCTCCAGTCCAGTGCTCCCAAGCTGCAGAGACTTGGCATTTGCGGGTACAAATGAAACATCTGAGGCATGTCTGAGCTCTTATGATTGCTATTTAAGATGTCTATTCAGAGGGCATCACTTCAGGCAAGTTTTCAAGGCAGATGGACAAAACTGTGAAATGCAATCCCCTGTGAAGGGATAAATTTCACAATTTGGAATTCAGATTCTGCTCATATGACCCTCCTCAATATACTACTGAAATTTTAAAAGTGTTCTCCCTTCCATGTTAATAGACAGGGAGAACGTTGATCTCTGGAGAGAAAAAGCCTCAAAAGCCTCCAGTTCTCTGAAAAACAGGACTCCATAAATCACCTCAGCTGGAAGAAACTGGATTCACTGTTTATTTTTGGGCTTCAAGGGAATGTTTATTGCCTCCTTGGAGAGCAGTGGGAGGAGACTTAGATCACTGTGGGCAGGGTTTAAAGGTGAACACAGAAGGCTTTGCCAACATTGTCCCTCACAGAGGAAGGGCAAACCCCACTTGCCAAAGCAAAGGTAGAGGAAATGAACTGCAAAGAAACCCAAGAACAGTGCCGGCTCTTACCTAGAGCCTCATCATCGTCGACTGCCTCACTGGCAAGGCGAAAGAGCAGTGGCCTGAGCTTCTCACAGCGTTGAAACAGAGTCTACAGAAGGAAATGTTTCACATCATTGCTCAGGAGATCCCAGATGCTCTCACACTCCTCTGGTTCTCTGATCACCTCTAAGTGACGCTACCTCTAGAAGAGGCAGATGCACTTTCTGCCCAGGTGCAGATAAAGGCTATCAATGTGGCGTATTGCTGGACTCCTAACAATCCACAGTGGCCTAGAAGCACAGCTACTGAAACCAGGAGGCTTTGCTGGTACCACCTCAGCAATTATACCCTCTCTATGCATACAGGTGTAAGAGATAGCAGTGTAAAATTACTCATTTTAAAAGTTATCCAGGCATGAATAGATTGTCTGAAGGTCATAATACTTCCCTCTGATGACTGTGATCAATGTGAAGCTGCCTACAGCTCTCTCCTTGGTGTTTCAGGAAGGGAGGAGGCACAGGTGGCCACTTGTGTAGTCTAAAAGCAGGGTCTCTCCAGCAGCAGCCTTCCCCAAAGGGACCTAACTCCAAACTCTGCCATCACACAACACCAAAGGAGAAGTTCTTATCTACAAAAACTCAGGTGTATGAAGTTTTTTCTTTTTCATTTGAGTACATTAGGCACTCCAGTGGAGTTCCAGGTATCTGGAGGCCATAAAGCTATTCTGGCAGCCCTGTCAGTGACATCAAAAGTTTCCTCAACTCACTGATACCCATGAGCAGCTCCAGACCAGTGAACTCTGGGCAGAAAAAGGGGAATCCCAGAAATCACAGCATAGCTGAAGAACTGACAGCTTTGAGCTTCTCTGATCTGATCTCATCACACCCACACACCCATGCCGGGGCTCAAGGGGATTCCCAAGTGTTATGCCATGGTTGGAGGAAGAACCATTTCCCCATTAACCTCCACTAGAATAGCAGCTAACCTGGACAGATCCTCAAACCAGCACAGCAGGAGACAGTTCCATTCCAACCTCAATTATGCTCATGGGAGGGACTGCTCAGCAAATACACAGGAAACTTGTTGTGCCATGGCAAAGCTATTTACCTGGCAGGAGCCAACTGCACCTTGCTGCTCTTGGAATCCAGCTGCCCTGGACTTTCCTAGCTGGACTAAAGAACCTCTTATTCAGGAAAAAATAGCATTTACCTGTAGGGTCTCCTGGTCAGATTTGGACAATTCTTGTCTCTTGTAGCTTTCCACTAATTTGTCCATACATGTAACATTCTCAGAAACCTCACTGATGGCATCCACTCTTCTGGACACCTTAGCTGACTTTTCTTGTTCCTTTGATGAAAAATGAAATAAAAGCAAAGATGATTTAGCCAATAAGGTCAGGATTTGTCTGGGGTACTCTAGATCACACTTGTTGGGGAGTTGCTTCCTCCTCATATCTTATTGCAAAGGCAAGGCAGGTACAGACGCACCCCCCCCCCCCCCAGCTCCAGTGTCTATGCTGCCACGAAACCAGCTTGTCCTCCCAATTTTTGCCCTTCTCAGGGCACCCTGGACAGGGTGCTGGTGCATACAAAATCCATTTCACCATAGGCATGAGTAAGACTTCAAAACTGTTGGGATCTGGAGGCTTCAGCCACGCAGAATGACACTCCCCAAGTGACTACAGGGATTTAATTAAACCAAACCAAATAATATCTTTCTGCAGAGCAGTGGGGTGCCCTTTCAGATGGGAATGAAAACACACACCAGACGTGCACACACACACACACACACACACACACACACGCTGCATGCAGAAAAGAGGCAGTTCTGTACAGAAATGGCTTTTTTTTCCACCTGGGAACTGAGTTTCTTCTTGGAAACTTTCTGCAGCACTGCTTCCAGGGTCCCAGTAATGTGGCAGTGTCCCACCACACCAGCTCCTGGTGGGCACATCCCCTCTTCCTGGCAATGGCATATTTTAGGGAAACAAAGCAATCCCACTAGCTTTAGAATAACAAATGCTGAAAACCATCCCTCCCCTGGGGCAGCAGGGGAGGTCAGGTGTAAGAGGGGCACCTGCCAAAAACTGGTGTCAAAATCACCAAGTTCCCTCCCACCCGCTCCAGCTGCAACCACAGCCTCCGACCCGAGGAGCTCCCCACCTCTTTGATCATGCTCTTGATCAGGCGGTTGGCAGCCTGCAGGTCTTCTGAGTGTCTGCTCTTCAAAAGCTTGGCCAAGAGCTGTGGAGGGGAAAGCATGGGGCAGGCATGAGCAGCAGGCTGCAGGCACTATCCTACAGCACACATCACGTAAGAGCAAGCGTTGAGACGTGGTGTCAGAATAGTTTCTATAACTCTGGAAATACAAGGGGCTCGTGTCCCATAATCTAATCCAGACTATATTGCTGCCTCCAGCAGCTGCCTGCACACACTGTGGGCCTGGGAGTAGGAACTCTCTGGCTCTGCAGAACTTCTGTGAGACCTGGAGAAACCCTCCCTTGAGAAAGTTTAATAGAAACTGATTTTTTCCTTAAAGAAGTTTCACTTTTTTCTAAGCAAAATTTTCTGTCAAAGCATCAAAGAATTCTCCAGCTGCTGTAGAGCAGGAAGTGTAAGCATTATTCTAAAGATACTCTGAAAACAGCACAAGCTGCCAAAATGTAACTGAGCTTGTTTTCTCATTAGTACTCATCAGACTGGGTGTGGGCATGAGATCCCTTAAGTTTACCTTGGATTTCTCTTCATCTGTGTCAAAAATAGAATTCTGAGGTCTTGGAGAAGGGGGAGGTAAAATTTTGTCTTCTGGCAATTTGGGGTCTTCTTTAACAATCCCTGGAATGGGTAACAGTATTTGTTCAGAGATCTCAAGCTATTAAAACACCACTGCTCCTAAGTGCCCTGGGTTTGGCACCTATTGCCTTCAGCCCTCCCCAGACCTTTGCAGAATGAGATGGAGAAGGAAGGATTTGCCTTAGCAAACACCTAGTCAGAAGACTTTACTTTCTCCCTTGAATTAAGCACAGACCAAATGAGATTTTCACAACAGAAAATAAAATTTGGGTGTGCTGAGCTTCTTCTGGGTGAATTGCTACAATTCTCCCATTGCAAGAGTACTGGGAACACTCCAGTACTCACCTCCCAGCATGCAGGACTCACACAATCCATACAGCCATAAAAAGCAGGGCACCAAACTTACTACCTCAGATATCAAGATGGGACTGTACAAACTTCTGGATTACAACAGCATTAAAGTATATGAAATATGATGGAACAGATGAAAAATCCAGATCAGGATCTCCCTAAACCCATCCCTCATAATCCTGGGTGAGTATTCCAGGGCAAAGACCACTTTGAGCTTGTCCTGCACCTCTTCCCCATGCACAGTGGTGAGCACTGTGTGAACAGAGGCCATGGGGCCAGCCTGAGCTGTGACTCAATACAGCTGGTCTTTGCTAAATCTCTTTAAATAGTTAGTGCATCCTCCAGTCCCTTGACAGCCTTGGTATTGTGGCCTTTGTCCTTTTCTCCTTACACACAAGGTTTAATGAAAAAAGCTGAGTCACAAATTAAAGAGGAGAGATATCTGTGGGCTGAAACCATCTGACTTGGAAGGCTAAAGAGGAAACTGAAATAACAGAACTAAACCTTGTTTCTTCAGCATCTGATAAGCATCCCGGATTTTAACTTCCTGAGGAAACCAGACTGTCCAACTGAATATAACTTCTGTGACTCTTGACTTGACTTTTTCTGAAGACCAGGTTCCATAGTACTAAAACCAAACCAAAACAAAAAGTAAAGTGAGACAAAAAAGATCAAAACTAAACCATTAGTGCCAGATATGGCCTCTGGGTCTAACCCCAAGTTACTTGTGTGCAGGCACCAAGTAGAAAATGGTTTCCTAACACTTTATTCAGTGTTGTCGTCAACCTTGCAGTGTATGAAATGGTGTGTGTAGATGTGGCTGTGAATATGAGGAATGCTGTTAACTGTAGGATAATTATATATTTTTTAATATATATTTATATATTACATGACAATACACATTAAACCATTTCAAAACTTCTCTGATCATTTATTGAATCCAAAACCAAAAATAGGTTGTTTTATTTTAGTGAAAACAGTTCCATGCTTGACTTTAACTACTTCCCGCAACTGCCTGCAAAGCAAGTCACAGCAGAGGCCTCAGCCAGACGCAGGGAAATGAAAACTGAACAAAATGAGAAACAAAAGTTATTGTCTCTTTTTCAGCATACGGATGCTTTCTCTGATTTCTCTCATTCTTCTCTACAAGCACTCAATGTATTATAAAAACATAATGAAGAATGATTAAAGCCACAGACAAACTTCCAAACCCTGAGGCATTTTAAACTCATTAAATGATCCCTGTTCTGTCAAAACAGCAGACAAAAGCCTCTGTAGTGATATCATCTTTAAGCTTTGTTGTTTCACTGAGGTATCTTTACCAAACCTGGGACTGAGAGCAGAGGTTTTGCTGTTTGGTTAAACAGTTTTGAACTCAGCCTCTTGCACTCTGCTGTCGAGATGATGTCATGGAAAGCAAAGCCTGTACAAGTGGTAAATGTGTGCAGGACCCACAGAAGAGGGCAATCGATTTCTGAGCTGCTAAGAAGGATATTTCAGAAAGTCCCAGAGCTGTTATTTGATGCAGAAAGGAGTAAGGTGTGAAGGTCACGCAGCCTCTGATACAACAGGTCTCATTTTTTTTACCATAAGAGGTAGTGCCAGGGGACCTGGTGCTGCCCCCTCAACTCCCAGCTCAGCTTCTCTGACTACACTGCCCATTTCAATGGGCACTCTCTCCCAGTGGGCAGCAGTGGCATTTAGAAACCAAGTGCTCCAAAGCAGGGAGTAGGAGAGAACCCATTGAACAAATATATTGTGAGCCAGGGAAGCCAAGCAGCAGGGACTGTGCATCTCCCACTCCGGCACAGCCCTGAACCCCTCCAGCCTCGCCTGGCTCGGGGCCAGGGCTGCAGCTCTGAGCCTGGATGCCAGGGCAGCCTCAGTAGGAGCCCAAGGGGTGCACACAGACACCCCTCCACTGGGCGATGGTGGAGCAAGGGCTGCACCAGGGGGCTACATGAGAAGTCCAGTCTACACTGCCACTACCTAAGCTGATCCTGCCCCATGACCAGGACACAAACACAGGCTAACCTCTGACAGGAGAAAGCAAGAGGGAAGCAGCCTGAGCACTAAACTTTGAGGATAGAAAACATAGGAGACTCTCGGGGCAGCTCCTGGCATCTGTCCTCTGCCATTTTTCCAACCAAAGTCTGTAACTCATCAAGATGCAAAAGGGACACAGGAACAATTTCCATCTCCTCTGGACCGTTGAGGCAGAGTTGGGAGAATTCACAAGGAAAAAGATTTTCACAGAAAGAGCCCCTGGCTTGCAACTTTTACAGGCAGTGGCACAGAACAAATTCTGCTCTACTTCTATGTAGGACTAACTCAAAGGTTTCATATCTGACACCAAATAAACAGTGTGTTCCACCTGCAATGCCCAGTGTAACTAGCATCACCTACCTTTGGAGAAAGCACTTTAATCAGCTGATTCAGAAACCTGAATTTTGCTATTTCGCTGTGAAATCTTTCACCACAGTTATTCACACAGGTCTCCAGCACCTGCAGAAAACAAAATGGTACCAAACAAACTATACACACGAGTCTCAGGGAATTTTTAAAGATAACTTTGTCATTAAAATACTAAATCTAGGAACTTTCTGGTGCTGCATTCTCAAGTACAAGATACTGAGAAAACTGTGCAGGAAGGACATTATTTTTCTTTCATCCACCCTTGTTAAGCAGCATGTTTAAGAATGTCTACTCTGTTCTCCTCATCACTAATAACTTCTGAGCCACTGTCCTCCTGGTGGGACTGCAGGTCAAACAGCAAGAGCTGCAGACCAGTTTAACACCTCAGAAGAGCAATGTGGGAAGGAACATCTGCAGCTACTCCCTCCATGATACCCTGCTTTCTGTATTCCTTGTGCAATGGAAGTTAAAAGGGAGAGACATCTAAGAGAAAAAGAAATGGAGAGACATCTAAGAGAACAGAAGAGACAGCTACACTGACTCTGTCCCCAAACTCTATCTCCAAGTTACTGCTGTGTCTCTGCATCAGGATGAAAGCACTTACTGTGAGAGCATGGAGAGATTCCATCTCCTGAGGTGACTGTATTTTATGTGCCAGCAGCCTCGATGCAAGCGATGGGCTGGAGAACAGCAGAAGCAAGTCAGACAATGCACAAGTTACCAAGAAAAAACTGGTTTTGCCCTGCAGAGTAGAGCAGATGCTGGGTTCACAACCTGCTACATGACCCACACCCTTGCTCTGGCACTGACCAGAGGTACATGCATGCAGGAGGGGCAGAAGAGGAATGGAAACAGCTTGTGTGACCTTTGTGCTGTTCTCCTGCCATGCCCAGGGGCTGTCCTCAGGGAGGGAGCCAGCTGAGAAGCTGGGGCTCTTCCTGGGCCAGGACCACAAGCACTGAAATCCAGTCACAGGAGCTCTGATGCAGAACGTCAACCAGCAATCCAGCCTCCTGCCTGCTCCTGGGCACATATGCCTCTGGGTTCCAGGCTACTGGCTCTAAAGAGAGTGATGATCGCTAAACTTTGGCAGGTCATTTGATTAATTAGTTCCTGCTCCATCCCACAGAGCCCAGACTGTCAGCTGTGAGGTGGGTAAGTCCCAGCAGAGATCTCACACCTCTCTGGTACCTAAACCACAGCAGGTGGCCCATGTCAGCTCACCCAGGGCTTCCTGCAGAACCTCATGGCAGGTACCCTTGGCCAGTCTCTCAAGAGGCTGGTGAGGCTTAGCAGGCAGGACCTGCTGCCTCATGGGCTGCAGCACTGGATGACAAAGCCCATTCCTCAACATCACCTTCATCACGTTGGCCTCTTTGCAACTTATTTCCTCTCCCAGGAGCAGCAAAGCCCAACTAGCACTCCCAGCTGCCTCTCAGGGCTTCCCACACCAGTTTACTGGTCCCATTCCCCCCACACCCACAAAAGAAGTTCAGAGCCAGACACATAGCCCAGAGCGAACACAAAGAGCCATCTGTCTGCCTTACCCTTCAATGTCGGTGTTCACCTGGTCACAGAACCGCTGGATGCATTCCCAGTTTTCCTCATGGACACTTGGGTCAGTGGCTTTATCTTACATAAGAAAAAAAAAAAAAAGTAATCAATAAAGAAAGAAAAGCCATCCCAGGTGTGAGAGGTGTGCAAGCCAGCGGCACAGGGCGAGGAGCAGCACAGGCCTCGCACTGCTACCATCTGCTTCAGGGCTTTGGTCAAAAAGGGAGAAATGGAAAACACAGGATGAGCAGGAAACTGCTGCCACGAAACTCTGCCTGAAACTGAAGTCCCGAATATGTGCTGCTCAGAAGTCCAGTTCAGGCACACTCGGAGGTCTTGAGAGCAGCAGCAGCAAGACGCTGCTTTTAGCTCAGAGAAACTGTTAGAAACTGGAATGCAAAGCTTGCCGTGCTGGAACGGGGGCACAGCTCACCCTTCTGCAACAAGCACCCATCCTACAGCACGGCTGAGCCGGGGAAAATGGTCTGCTTTGGCTTTATCGGCTCAAACAGCTTGGGCAGGACAGAGGCTGGACAGGAGAGGGGGAGCAGGAGAGATGCAGGGGGTTAAGCCAGCACCCGTGAATGTCATCCTACAGGGGCTCCGTAGAGGCGATGGACCCTTCCCTGTAGAGCTGAAGATGCTCTGGTGCTCACCTGGTTGGGGCCAGCGGCAAAGCCCCCAAAACCCCCGGCTCCCAGCCCCACTCACTGAGCCACAGTTCCAGTTCCCCGGCGCCGGCCATGGACACCCGTTCTGCTCCGCCCTGCTGCGCGAAGGAAGCAGATCCACCCACAGTCGCTCCTTCCGCGGCGCAGCTCGCCCCGTGGGCTTCCTGCCCGAGTTCTGGGGGTGTGGAAGTGTTCAACGCGGGCGTGGGTGGGCGCGGTAACACATTCCCCCCCACCCCCCCCACGCCCCCCTCTGGCTGCTCCTCCCCTCGCTGCCCTGCAGAGCGAGCACGCATCGCAGGGAACAGAATCAAAAGTCACCACATTAATTTAATAATTAAAAGGTCATGATTCAAAAAGAGGAAACAAAAACCACGCCAATCTCCTGGTCGGGGATATTTTTAGTGGAACTACACACGTGACACAGTGCTCCCCTTGCCAAGCGGCTCATTCAGCCTGAGGCAGCAGCTACAACATACATACATATTCTTATATTAATAAAGACTCTTCCCATGGTGTTTGTTGGGGGCCTGTGTAGTTGTAGTTGCAGGTACTCTGATGGTGAGGCCCTCTCCAAGGGACCAACTGGTTCAGATGAACCATGCTGGTATCAGACACAGCATTACTTTCTGTCCACGTGGTCTGAATTTAAACACTGATAAACGTCTCTTTCTCCCAACCCAGCAACCAGGCTATTTGCACAAGGTGAAGGCAGGACAGATGTAAATCTGTATTCAGTTCATCTCACAGAAAATGTGGCTTATACTTAGTGCAGATACCTACAGACCTTGAAAAATCATGGTGATACCTGCCTGGTCTAAAGCCCAGGTCATCTCATGAAAGATAATCATGCTGAGGTCAAAATATGTAGGTCCAGGGCAATGACATGTGCTGCCTGCACCACCCCGGTCTGTGGGCCAGCTGCCAGTGTCACTTCTGCTCCTTTTAGCTAGAGAGAGCTTTGTGTATTCGTCCACACACTTCTTTGGGTCCCAAAGTCACCATCATCTCAGCGACACTTGGTCCATGCTGAAAACACAAAAGAAGTCAGTGTACAAATGGAAACTTACACTTTTCAGCACATGCTTATGCATCATCATTACGGAAATGATAAGACTGATTAGACGATAAGATGAATGGTAAGATGATAAGAGGGCAGGGGTTGGTTAGCAATGTCAAAACAACGGTTTTGGGCTTTTTTCTCCTGAAGTAAAATGCTAAGGATGGCCAAACTGACCCAGCAGGATTGATCCCAGAGCATAACCCAGGATTATCCTTTGAAGAACTTGTATAAAACTAGGTTTTGAACTTAGTAACAGCAGATTGCACATAGAATCCCAGTTTTGTCCAAAACCTACAACCTTGCCAACACTCCCTACTGCTGCCCCAGAGGTTCTTCTAACTTCAGCTTTGTCACCAGCAGATTCTTCCTTTTGCAACTTCCCCCTTGTTTCTGAAGTGTTCAGAACAGCTCATTATTCCAGAGTTGCTGTAGATCAGCACGGTTGCTCACGACACAAACCGTTCTTGCCAGTTGTCTAAATACCAGTACCATGCTATCAGAGAGCTGTTAAAAAAACACAAAACAGGTCCCAGTCTCAGAAGTTTTATCTTTTACCTGCTGCCCACTGAGAGCCAAGCGAAGAAGCTGCATTAGGCTGCTGTACTTGGTCTCCTTGGTTTGCTTCTGGAGGCTTCTCAGGTCTTTGTTCAACTCCTCCATGGTCAAAACAACTGCTGGCCTTGTCAAGAGCCTTTAGGAAAGAGGATGTCTTTACAATCTGGGGATGTGAAAAACACAGGATTCCTGCCCAGAAATGACTAACAACTCTGCTGGCTGCTCACATCCTGGCTTCGTGAGTGCTGTGCTGCCACACAGACTGCACTGTGCCTGGTGCTTCACAGACAGACATGGCAATCCTTTCTTGAGCATTTTCCTTCAGCTCTTCTCATTGAAAGCTGCCTTACAATTAAAGCCACTGAACTTCTCACCAATTATTAGCTCAAGCACATTCCAAAGTGGAGCAGTTTAAATAAAAACTATGAGCATGTCCAACATCAACAGAGCAGCCAAGAGCAATGCTCTGGTGTGGGAAGGTGGCTCTGTACAGACCTGGGCAAAGATACTTACCCTAAGACTAATTTTCCTATTTCATCTGCTTCTCCAGAAATATTTTGTAGCTGTTCTCGAGACACCGAGGGCCTAACCCATAAGTAAGAATAATCACTTGACACCAGATTCTTCAGGAGGCTTATGTGACCCTGGAGAAAGAAAGCAAAATTGGAATGGCTGAGGGTTAAGCTCTGGAGGAAGCAAACTTATTCAGTCTGGATTTCGCAAATTGCTGGAGGGTCCAGACAAGCCCCTGCCCTGAACTGCTACGAGGAAACGTGACACACTGATATTTAGGCAGCTGAGTTTTTCACACCCACAGCCACCTGGGGCGAGCAGAGGCCAGGAGCAGCCAAAAGGCCATGGCTGTCCCCGGCTGCAGACCACATGCAGGCTGAGTCAGAGCCAGCCCGGGGAAGTGGCTCACCATGTCCCTCTGCTGCTGTCACATGAGTCACTGTCTCACTGCCACAGTGAAGCCTTCACTCTGGAACAGTCAGGTCCCATACTGCCTCTAACAAAGAAGCTTTATTCTTCACTATGAATCTACAGGTACTACAGCAGCATCCCAGGGACAGACTGGGAAAACAGCTGGGCTAACCCTCCATCGGGCACTGGGAAAATCCATGACACGTACTGTCCCCTCTACAGCTGGCACTCCACTACATAACTTGGCCCAAGGCTCCCAACTCACAAATCCCACCAGTTAAACCATGAAGAGTTCCATCTGCCTCTGCAAACAGGTTGCTTTGGCTTTGCTCCTAAAGCCAGAGCAGCAGCAAAGCGTAAGCATCTTCTGCTACCCAGTCAGCAGAAGGTAGAGGTGAGCAGTCCCCTGTCACAAGTGGCCCCAGGCACTGGACCTTCCTACTACCACAAGCCACACCCTGGGCTCCAAGAAGAGATGTGCACCTTGGATGATGTCACCACCCATCCAGGCAAAGTCACATCAGACAACTGAACTGATCCAGCACTACTGACAGTCCTGCTCAGTGGGAACTAGAGAGGTCTTCCAGGGAACCTCCTCCAATCCTATGATTCACTTCCACGGCAGAGACAGGGACACATTCTGCCAAGGGAGCTCTGCTGGCTCGGCAAAGTATGGATGAGCTCATAACTCTGCAAAGGCCACCAAGATTTCCACCGTGCTCATTGTTACAGGTCAGCCAATTCAGTCATTAGGTTCCAGCAGTATACACACAACCCCCTATGGAGCTTCAGAGCTTAGATCAAAGCAGCATCCAGGACTCATCTGAGTCATGATCCAGGAACCCTACAAAGTCTCAGCTCCCCAAACAGTGACACAATGCCATCACTGCCCATACTTTTCTCAGCAGGAGGACTCGCTCTATGTACTCCTTTTCTAGAACCTCTTGATCCACTTGTTGATCTTCATAGACTTGCTCCACCAGCAACTGCAACTCTCTAATTAGCTTCTGCCGCAGCCCTTCATTCTCAATGTGACGGGTGAGGTGAATCCTGTGACATAGAATAAGACTAGTTTTGGACTGGCTTTGTGTTACACTGGGTCTAATCAGCCTGACCTCACAACATTTACCAATTGAAACTGTAGAACTGTTAGAAAAGCAATGCCAAGCCCCACACAGACATTCTACAGCAAAGACTTTAGCTCTAGCACCCCGCAGTTAACAAAAGAAGTAGTAACTCCTGCAGCACATGGGTGTACTCACAGAGGTGCCTCCTGGAAGTGTTGCCTCTTTTTAGATGCTATTTTGTATCTAAACTGAAGACCTTACCTCTTCCCAGCCCCACACCACATGCCCAGGCATCCACTGTGCACTCAGCACCAGTGCCCAAGCACAGGGCAGGAGAAGAGGCAGGGAGGGGGCAAGCAGAGACTCGAACCTTGCTGCAACACAGTGAAAAAGCTGCTGCTGTGCTGGGACCATGCTTGATCCAATAAACAGAATCCCCAGACAAAGCCAAGCGCCAGGACTAAATTCCCACCGAGGTACAGATTACTGTGCGTTAAAGTTACCCCCAATAGTTATACCTGTTGAATTCCGGAAGCATTTCAAGATCCAGGAGGGCAGAATGGGTTGTAATTCTGCCAATTTCAAACTGTGAGATCAGCTCCTCCAAAGTCCTCCCCATCTGCTTCTCTGCAAAATAACCCAAGGAGGGAATGACACAACCCTGCTCCCAGACAGAGAGCAGCGTTCCCCTGCCAGCTGCAGCATGTCTGAGCAGAGGACACCGCAGAGCCCCTTCTAGCAGTGCTAACAGGGACAGACCCTGGCCAACAGCAGGGAACCTGGAGCAGGTACACACAAAGAGCTGCCCTCTCCCCAAGAGCAAGCTCTGCTAACTACTGTCAAGGAAGTTGGCACTGGGACACTCTGGCTCTTCAGTGGAGCACCCCTTGTATCCCTCAGCCAAAAAACAACAACACGCAGCTAGGAGGCTCCACTGCCCATAAAAGGCTTCGTTCTGAGACAGAGTTCCCAAAACGCATTAATTTGTTATCTCCATACAGCAAGACCCACAAAAGGAGCCACCGACTCAACTTCTCATGGTCTTTCAGGTTAAACGAGAAGAGTGGGAGATGTAACACACGACACTGTAATTATTAACCACAGAACACAAGTTTTCCCAAGAGTTCACAGACAGTTTCTTCACCTTGTTGTCTGAGTGGGAACACATCAGCATCAGATTTAAACACCTACAGAGAGGCAGAAAGACTCCCACCATTCCAGCACACCACCCAGTCCTTCACAGGAGCTCTACAGAAGCCCTGGTGGCATTCCAGTGACAGACTGATTGTCTGACGCACAATTTTCTGACCCTCAGCACTGTCTTGGTTCTTGGCTATTAAAACAAACGGAATCCATTCCCCAGGGTCAGCATCAGGAAGTGTTCCAGCACGTCCTGAGCCCATTGCTGTTACCTGTGAATCCAGAGCCACAATTAGTGATGATGTCCAGCAGGGCCTCTGGCAAGTAGCCAACCTGAGCGAAGTGCTCCAAAAAGATGTCCCCCTGCCTTTTTGACAGCTTGCCACCATCTTTGTTCAGGAGCAGTGGGAGGTGACCAAACCGAGGGGGATCCCAGCCAAAGGCTTTGTAGAGAAGGAGGTGCTTGGACGTCGAAGTCAGCCACTCGGTTCCGCGCAGAACGTGGCTGATGCCCATGTAGTGGTCATCCACCACATTTGCCAGGTGGTAAGTGGGGAAGCCATCTCCCTTGAGAATCACCGGGTCACCCTCCACGTCAGCCACTTCATGCTTGTTCCAGCCATAGACCAGGTCCTCAAAGGGTTCTGCCCCCTTCTCCAGCCGGAAGCGGACAACCCAGTCAAGGCCCTGTGACAGCTTCTCAGCCACTTCCGTGGGCGTCAGGTGCCGACAACGGTTGTCGTATCTTTGAGAAAGGAGAATGAAGGTCTCCGTTCAACATGGGCCAATCCCATCAGACACTTTCACATTCCCAAAACTCTAAACTGATCCCCAAATTTTAGCTGTAACCTGCCCGCTACATGTCCAGTCAAACCACCTCATCTCTGGAGTGACTCCCCTAAACCTTCAAGGGTCACACTGGCTTCTCCCTCAACAGGTAGTGGGGTGACAACCCTGTCACCAAGCACATGGTCCCATTTTCTCAGGCGTGCAGTACAGGGAACCACCCAGGGGACAGAGAAAACCCACCGGGGGGTCTGCTGGATCCGCAAAGCCTCCTTCTTCAGCAGCTCCAGGCGCTGTGGGGTGCAGAAGCAGCGGTATGCTGAGCCACGCTCCAGAAGCACATTGCTGGCTCTCCTGTAAAGGTCCAGCCTGTGGGACTGCTGGTAGGGTCCGAAGGAACCACCGCGGCGAGGACTCTCATCAGGGGGAATGCCTGAAAGATCAGTAGGATGAGACCTTAAAACCCTGCACAAAGGCAGAGGAAACCCCACCGTCGGAGCACACGGGACAAAGATGAAGCAGCAAAGTTCTAAAGAGCATCCAACAATGGTTTCTGCTCTGGGGCAGCCAGCTAACAGCATCTGTTGAGCACAGGTTTCATTGATTCACCTGGACTCTGAAGATAAACAGCAGCCAACATAATCAGAAAATAGAGTGCTGTGTGTGAAGCAACAAGTAGAAAAAACACATCAGAACCTACTGAAGAATTGAGCAGCTCTGACACACAAGCGAGAGCAGCCAAGGCCCACAAGAAGAAGCATCCACTCTTTTTACAGCAGAAGTCTCGCACCACAGACATGCAGCCGAGACCTTAGTCAGTTGTTTTACCTGCTCCACAGTTACTACTCTAGAGCAAAATCCCAGTCCCTTAAAGACAACCCACACTCAATGGCATCTCTGGGATCCAGCTCTGACTTTACCTGTGAACAAACAGCGTGTTCTTCCACTTCCACAAACATGGATCTTTCTGTGTCGGGCAATGCAGCCCAAAGAAGACAAGCCTAAGCCATTATTTCTGCTAGAAAACAAACTTGCAGCAGGACTTTCCTGACACCCCTATGTAGAAACAATTACATTTCAACTAATTCACCATCAGAAACACAGCACAGTTCAGTCACCCAAAATACTATCTTCATTTTTGTAGTCTTGACCTAGAAAGAAGGGAATTCTTCAGTAAGTAAAAAATGAACGATGTCTGTACATACCTGCCCAATCTAGCATGTCTTCTATTCCTTCTGCAGCTCCAGGCACCACCCGATTTTGATCTGTGTCCTCCACTCTCAAAATAAAGGTGCCTTGGTTTTTTTTGGCAAAAATGTAATTGTACAAAGCAGTGCGAAGGCCACCCAAATGCAGAAAACCTGGTATTACAGGGAAATCGGGGAGATCAACATAATTACAGCCCAACAGAGATTTTAAAATATGAGCTGGAAAGGCAATGCTACTGGTAATGGAAACTGGCATGAAAAGCTAATGGGGGGACGGGGAGCCGTGCTGCACAGGCACCTACAGGCTCTGTGGGCCCTTGCTATGGAACTGAATTATTGGTAATGGCCTTCCAAACACATATTCCATGATGTGATCTTGAAACCACTCGGAACCACAGATAGAATGTTTGGGGTTGGAAGGACCTTTAAAGGCCACTGAGTCCAATCCCCCTGCAGGAAGCAGGGACATCTGCAACTAGAGCAGGTGGCTCAGAGCCCTGGCCAACCTCACCTGAAATGGTACCAGGGATGGGGCAGCGAGCACCTCTTGGGACAAACTGGGCCAGGGTCTCACCATCTTCAGAGTAAAAAATTTATTCTCTCCAGTTTAAATCTCCCTCTTTTAGTTTAAAACCATCACCCCTTGCCCTGTCCCAACAGACCCTGCTCAAAGTCTCTCCCCATCTTCCTGACAGGCTCCTTGAAGTCATGAAAGGCCACCAGGTCTCCCCAGAGCCTTCTCCTCTCCAGACTGAACACTCCCAACTCTCCCAGCACGGCCTAAAGCAGAGGGGTTCCAGTCCTCTCAGCATTGCTGGGGCTCCTCTGGCCCCACTCCAACATGTCGCTATCTCTCCTATGCCGAGGACACCAGGGCTGGACCCAGCACTGCAGGGGGTTTTCCTGGGAGCAGAGAGGTAGGATCCCCCGCTAACCTGCTGCCCACGCTGCTGGTGGCGCCAGGGGCACGGGCTCAGAAACACCGTTTCATTATGTTTCCGGGAAAAGGCTTCAAACTCTCCCTGATTTATGAAACGACCCCACGGGCCGGAGCTGCTTCAGTTTCCCCACGCACAAGGCAAACCAAGCCCGGGGGTTCCCGGCCACGGCTTCCTTCCCTCGGCTGCCTCAGGCCGCCTGCGGACCGGCCCCAACCGCCTCTCTCCCACCACTCGCTCCTCAACTGTTCGAATTCACGTTTTCCAACCCAAAGCACCGCCCCTGCCCCAGTAGAGCCCACCCGCCGCCCCTCGGGTGTGCAGAAGACAGAGCGGGGCGAGGCGAGCCTGGGGTTACCTGTGGGGCTGGGCCCGAACCGCACCCGCGGCCCAGGCCCCGAGCCCCGCAGGGCCCGTACCGCTCGCGCCATGCCGCTGCACCGCCCGCGTGCTCCTGCCTGGCCGCGCCCAGCCAATCAGCTGGCCCGCCGAGGCCAGGGGGCGGGGCCCACGAGGCTGAGGACTGGGGCCCGCTCTTTGGCCGCAAAGCACCCCGGCAGTGCTACAGGCTCTGGGAGGGGAGTCTGGGAAGGGCCTGGTGGAGAAGGACCTGGGGGTGCTGGTGGAGACCTGGCTGG
>JANHOA010007696.1:13063-55898 GCA_027559835.1 Ispidina lecontei
CTGTTAAATAGCATTATCTAGGTTAGTTACATATCCACTGTTAGTTACCTATCCACTGTTACATATCCACATATCCTACTTAACACACTTTAAGCAGCAAGCCAAACAATTGGAGAGTTGGCTGGAAACAGATCTTCTATCATTTGATTAGGAAAATAAAAAAAAAATAAATAAAAAAGAGAAAGATGTTACATTCTTGCTTGCTAAAGAGCTACTAAATAATTTTGCTATTCTAGGTGGAAGCATGACTGCCATTCTTCATCATGGGATTACAAAATCTTGAAGTAATAATCCAAGGTAAAGAAAAATAATTTAAAATTCCTTTTATTGGACAAGTGGCTCTGTCACTTGAAGGGCTGTGACCAAAAACTTGTAACATTTAGAAAGCTGCTGCTAAAACTGAACATTATTTCATTGCGTGTAGATAAGAGGCATGAAGCAAACAAAACTGAATACTGTTCTTAGTTTTCAGACACAGTAACAAAAAATTCAAATATCTCTTTGATGTGCATTTCTTCTCAAGTTTCATTATACTTACTCTGCTAGTGACTGGTAAAAGTTTTTCCAAAAACTGTAGCCACTCAAAAATGAACTCTGCTTTTTGAAATTCACCAAGCTGGTTATATGCTTCTTCATTAAGTAGTAAACTGTGAGCTAACTCCATTCCTTGAAATTTTTCCCAATTCTCTTCTCAAGCACCACAGAATAAAAAAACCTGAAAACCTGTTAGTCAGTCAGATTTTCTTCCTCATTAATATTCAGTGGCTGAATCAGAAGCTTGAACATCTAAACAGAAAGAGAATTATAAATTATTAGACATTCAGAAATCCTGTCATATTCATGCTTGGCTTATTAAACATTTTTTTAAATTATTAAAGATATTAATTTTAAAAAATACAGTAATTTATATTTAGTTGGCATTATTAGGGGTTCTTAATGAACTACTATTTTTAGTTCATCTTGTTTTGCCTGAAGTGAGGTTTTCTAGTACCCAGATCATGCATATACCTGGAAGTAATGACCAGCCACCCCAAAACATGACAACTTTAGCAACCTAGAACTAAGAGCATCAATGGCAATAACGTACATGTAACAAACTCTTGTTAGTTATAGTCACAAATATAAATGCTAACATTTTATTTAAACATTTAGGTGTTCTCAATGTCAAGCAAAGCATAAAGACAAAACAGAACATTGCTGAACAAACCTCTAATATTGTCTTTAAAACAAAAAAACTAACACAACAAAATTGACCCAAACCGGAAAATTTATTGTTTCAAAAACTCAGAGTTCATAGTTATGTTTTATTTATGTCTCTAAGAGTATTTTGGGAATTTCCACATTGTCAATAAGTTGAAGCAAACCAAGATGAAAAATACTTCTAATAATAAGATGGGGTTTTTTTTTTCTCCCACTATTTAAAAGCCATACATCCTCAAACTACAAAATACAGTATGTATATATTCTGTAGGCTTCGCAAGCAAAAATAGTCAAGGAGATTCTAGTAAAATGTCAGTTATATTTTAAACTCCAAAGCAAATTATCCTTTACAGAGGTCACAAAGACTGCTGAACATGTATTGTTCTCCTATGCAGTAAGAATATTATAATGTAAAATGATCCATCAAACAGTGACTGGACAATACAAAGCAACAGTAAATAATTTAGCACTCAAGTTGTAATCAAATGCACAAGGTTACCTTTACTACTTTCTACATATTTTCATGTAAAATTTACTCACAAAGGAAATTAGTCACATCTAATTTACTATAATGAACTGTCACTTCAAATTTACCTGAAATACCAGGCATCTTTACAAGGAATCACAGTATAAAATGACAAGCACAGATGAATATACATAGCTCATTATGCCTATATATATATATATTTTATCTGCCTAGGTACACAGATGTTCACAATTTACCAGTTATGTCACTCCTAGAACATTCACAGAACTTCATACACACATTGTTTGCAACATAAAAGAAAGTAAGATTACACATTTCACTGAACATGAGTGGAGTCTTATCTCTGCTCAGCATGAAAATTACATGTACAGATCACAAACAGTTCTGTATTCCTCACCCAAGGCCTGTTCCAATGTCTGCTATCTCTAAGTCACCTACTACCACAGCAACTGATTCAACTTACATAGACAGTTGAGGATTGCAAATTAGATTATTTATATATTTATTAGAAGATCAGGAGATTATCAATCCATTCTCCTAGCTCCCAGACAGAATTTTAATATTAGAATCAATGAGAAAAAATGTTTCCTTTTAAACCTCATTCAACTTGAACTGGCAGAACATGAAATACAAGTTGCATAGTACTTTAAAAGTAAGTACTTTTCACTAAGTCTTTAAAAGACAGAAGTTGAAACCAAACTGAAAATACATGTGGTTTTCAAAGTAATCTAAACTTCTTTCAGTCTGGTGAATCAGTGAACAGGCAGCTCAATGGTACCTACCAGCAGCCTTCACAAGGGAAGGTTATCAAGATGAAGATGGGTTCTTTACTGAGGTGTCTGGGAGGGAGTAATAGAAGTGCATATAATAAAACAAGGAAAGTCCCAACTTGACAGAAGATAAAATATTTTCACTGTAAGGATTATCAATCACTGCAATAGGTGCTGAGGGTTACAGAATCTTCACCCTCAGGGCATTCTAAGATTTGACTGGCCAAATCTGAACTTAGCACTCACTTGTTTCTAAATGAGGCATTTCTACTATATAAACACATTTGCAAAAATAACCTCATTTTTAATGTTTGTGGGGTTTTTTTGTGTACTTTAAATAAAGAAAATGTTGTATTTGCTGATCTTTGTAATGAACAGCTGCTAGCACAACTAGAAACCCTATCACTTCTCAAAAGAAAGACTATTACTTCTGAATTAGAGGTTGATTGGTTATTACACAAAACTTAGTTTTGTAGAAACTGAGAACTGCCCATGCAGGGGGAAAAAAAATAAATCAGACTTGATATTTCCAGTGCTGTTCAACAGGCAAACCTTGGTACAAAGCAGTACAAAGCAGTACACTGTCCACTCTACTCTAAAAAACTTCTCCCAAACACTTATTGATAATCCCTTCAATGTAAAGTAGTAAGTCTGCACTCCATGGATATTTAGGAGGTTTCAAAAACAATAATAAAAAAGGGCCCAGGCATACAAACTTATGACAGAGAAGGTAAATGTAGGCAACTGGGTTTTTACTGCAGCGTGTTATCATTTTCATCTTTCTCAACCTGAAAAATAAAACTGCAAAAAAAAATTTAATTAAACACACCTTATGCTATCAACAAAAATGAAAAGGCATAAATGTATGAAAAAAAAAAAAAAATCTAGCCAGCATGACACACCATCCTTTCAATGTTGTCTTCAGATAACTGAAGTAATTACAAGATTTACTTTCCCATCAATGCTCCTACAGCAGATCAATAAAAAATCCTGCTTTTTTTCCTGTAATGTTAAATTTCTTTTATATTTCTATGCTACAAAAGTGTCTCAAAGATTCATTGGGCAAGGATGGAGTTGTTCTACTTATTACAGAAAAAAAATTCCTTCATTTGCTGACTGCCAATTTGGCAAGCAGGATTGTTCAAGACTGATCAGAAAAGAGCTCAGAAAAGCTCTTAGAACAAGTACTAAATGCTGCCCTGTAAATGGAAAGGAACATAAGGTCAATCAATCATTAGCAGGCAACAGGCACTGAGCTTCTAAAGTTTCTGACAAACCACAATGACTTGTAGTCTTCTTCAAAAAAAAAGGCAGATTGAACCAGGGTAAGACTGATCTGAGTAACTTTTCCTTTAGCAACTGGCTTTAAGATATATGAACCAACAAATTACCCTGGACAAAACTGTAGCAGAGCCAAAAAATCACACAGATCTATTATGGGTATCAAGTTTGTTCTGAGACAGGTAATCTCCCCAGGCTTTAAAAACAGTCCATAGAGTGTGCATTTCTTTCACATGACAAAAACTAATGCACAACAAATGAAAAGCTATGAGCAATAGTGGTGACTCAATGAATGTTACTTTGCCCCTCATGGTGTATTTAGTGTCTGCATTAAAAAAATAAAGTAATGGCCAATAGAGCAGACTACTGCCTGATATCCAACTGGAAAAAAAAAAAGCCTGTAAGTTATGACTCATTATTTCACAGCCAATGAGCACAAGTAATGGAAATTACCACACAGATCAAGTATGTACTTACAAATTTATTTTCTTTTCAGATTTCTCAAACTTGATCTCTTGTTATAGCAGCAATTTGTTTTTCTTTGCCAGGAACAACTGCTGCTCAAACAGAAATCAGATCAACTTCAGATCTCTGAGAGTGATACTCAGGTGAGGATCTAGTATACAGTCCAGATGAGGATCTAGGTCATTTAGACTTGCTACATAGTGAAGAAAATAAAGTGCTGTCTTACTAACAATTATTTTTTTCTAGTTTCACAAGCATTAAAATCATTCCACATGAAACTGTATAAAGATAATCTATTGATTCAGTTTTCTACCAAAGACTAGTCTAGCAAAGAAGTAAAAAGGAAATTATTCTTCAAAAAATAATGAGTAATGAACAACAGTAAAAAATAAGTAATACTAATACGATTTTTTAATTACTAGCAATAATTACCAGAGCTTTCATAACTGCTGCCATTGGGCTGACTACACAATAAATACCATAACAACTGCACTGCTGAAAAACAGACCTCAACCACATTCTTAGCTTCAAGTTGTCCTTCGCTGCACCACCCTTAATTGACTTCATGGGTTTTTTTCCTAAGAAAGGTTTATTATCTTAAAAGTGAACCAATACATTATGAAAAAGCCTTCCAGCTTAACATGTTTAGTTGTAGTTATTAACAGTTGAGATCAATGTTCCTCCTGCAGCACTGTTTTAAAAGTTTAATCAGCTCCTCATGCATCTGAGCTGGCTGCATGGCAAGGTGACTGATGCTCATGCCTGTGTGAAGCCCTTGGACATACCTGTTTAGGGTGTCTCCCAAACACATACAAAAAACCCTCCCTCTCAGCTCCCTTGGGCTTACTTCTGACAACAAAACACTTCTATGATGCTCTTTTTGCCAGCTGGGTTGAAAAACCAACTTAAGGGACCAGCGAAATTCAGCTACTACTGAATGAAACATGAACAAGAATAAATCCAGCAGCTACAGCACGTTGTTTCAACTAGTAGGCAAGCCTAGAGAAGGCAAAGACATCTGGAGAAGGCAAGAAGTGGAGGATCAAACTCACAACTTTGGAGACCTGGTTACCCAGGAAACAAAGGATTGAGTTATATTCAGCTGTAATCTATCTAGAATTTGTAGCACACATAGAAAAAATAGAATTTAAATAAATGACAATGGCAGAATCTCAATAATTTTATAATTAAAAAAAAAAACAACAAAAAACTAAAATTCTGGACCAAAGGAGCTTGCAGTTCAGATGCTGCAAATGTGTTGAAGTGGGAACATTAACAGATAAAGGTGTTTATTATTACTCAGAAAACTGGGCAGCCTTTGTTTCCTTGTTGTCTACTGCAGACTATTAACAACTAACACACAGAAGTAAAGTCTGCCTCAAATCTTCCACGTCAGCTTAATTACAGCAGCACTCCAACACCCTTTGTGTGGCAGGATCCTCAGCATTCAGCCAACTTGTGCCCTCTCTCTATAGGCAGAAGCCTTACATTTTTTGCTGCACAGAGCCACACGAAACAATAGCAGGTTAACTGCTGGTCCCAATAAAACACTGACCCTTCTGTACACATTTTATGTTCAGCAATGCCTCTCATTCGACTGAAAAAAAAGAAAAAGCTGGAAATTTCAGAGTCCTTTTCACTGCTTTCTTGTCTGTAGCTTCAAAGAAAACATACAAGCAAATTTAGGGCATTTCAGCCTCATGGCACCAAGAGAAGGGGGAGGATAGGGGGAATAGAGAACATTAACTCCCCTGAATATTGTTTCTTTAGCAGAAGCACTGGTATGTTGAATTGATTAAAGCCTTGATGAGGCTGTGAAGAGCTTATGAAACCAGAGCCCAGTCTTTCAATGCAGATAAACACATGCTTGAATTTGTCAGTGATAGGGCTCATCAATCTGGACCAATTTACTCCTTGGCATCAAAGAGACTTGACTGCTTTTCCATCCAAAATTAATATACTGCCATAAGAATGGCAGGTGTTTTGCAGTGTTATGTTATATTGGTCAGCAGTGAGGAAATCTGAAGCCAGGCACAGAGGAGATGGGTCAGCAGTTTGCAATAACAGGCCACAAGAGAAAGTCACTACAAGACAAGCAAGACATGGAAAAGGAATACCAGGCCATGGAGGAGAAGGTCCAAAATTTTATTACTGGTAAATCAATCAGAACTTTAACTCAATATCAATTTTAAGTTAACTAGCATGTGAAAAACACAGCTGACAGTAAATCTTGCTGTTAATTACTCATATGTTTTATTGCATATTGTGTGTTATGAAGGAATTCAGTTCCACTCACAAATGAAGCTATCTTCCTTTTTAAATAATAATATTTATATATACACTTGCATCACATGCTTATCCCAAGCAGCAAAAAGCAGTGAAGAAACTGACTAGGAGTAAAAAAAAATATTACACAAAAAAAAATTATTACACAACCATCCATTTCCTCTAATTACTACTGAAGATTTCAGACTAGGGCAACTTATACTTTTGTTTTATTTTTGTATGCAGCTATCCATCTTAGAAGTGTGATTCTGAAATCATAGATTTTTAAAGGAAACATGTTTCATGCAGGCTTGCTGCTTAACTGTTCTGGATGAAGGGATCTGCTCCAGGAAAACTATGTACCTAGTCTATCATTGAAAATTTGGTACCATTTATGCAGGTACTTGTTAAAGATGTAACCCTAGTGCATCTTCATATATTGCCCCTTCCACATAGGTCTTGCCATGTTCACACAGCATTTCACTGTGCTGAAGAAGCAACAGAATCCTTGCTAGTTTCTCAGCTACTTTCATTTGTGTTGCAAAACAAAAGGGCTGTATTTTGATATTTTGTGAAGAGGGATGCTCACACAAAGTGCTCATTTACTCCCACAGAACAGTTCCAAAGCACGGGCTTTCCTAGCAAAATGCTCATCAAATGTTATTTCCAAGTTTCAGAAGAATCACCCTGTATCTGAAAAAGCAATAAAGTTGAAAGGCAACAAAGATCTAAATGAAATCTATGGGAATCCTTGTTTTGGGCTTCCTGGTTTAAATAAAAATATTCAGACAAAGAATTTGACCACCCACAACCCTCATACATTACTGTGACATTGATAAGAACTACAACACAATATACATTTGCTGAAGTGTGAAAGAAATGACAAGACAATGTCTTCCAGGAATGCTGAATGAGTGCTCTGAAGTTTTGAGGACAAAGCTCAACATAATTAGAGAAAAAATACCCCTAAAAAAAAAAAAATGCCTGGAAGTGCAACAGCTGTAGCATCAACACAAAGCTTTCAAGACATTTTGTAAAACTCAGATTTTGGAAGACATTGATCCATCGTTTAAAAAAGTAACTTTGCTTTCATGTTTCTTATCACTTTCATTTTATCTCCACATGAGAGGAACTATTCCAGGAAACAAAGAAACAGCTACGTTCTGTTATTGAGAAATATAAACCAACCATTTCCTGAGCTTAAACACGGCCAATAATGGCACATTCTGCCCCCCCTAGCGCTCAACTCTTTAATGTTAGGTTCATTTCTGAAAGTTTCAGTCAAAAGATAAACTTGGCTCCACTACAGGGACCTCAGAACATCACTTTACTTACAGGCAACCTAGCAAATTGCCTATAAATAATTAACAAATGCTTCTGAGAGAAAAACAGTACTACATCTGGAAGTCTGTTTTTGACAAAGTGAGTTTAAAAGTTGGGTTTGTGTTTTTTTTTGGTAAAAATAATTATAACTAAACTTCTAAAAGCAATAACTAGCTCCATTCTGAATAAAAATACATAGAATATTTGGTTTTACTTCTTTGCAGGTTTGAAAGTTGGTGTGATAGCAAGGCAAGTGCATAAAAATTACAGAAGTACAAGCATCCACCTAAATTCTAACAATAATCCAAAATCTGTATGAACACAGCTTTTTCTCCCCAACAATGTTGCAGACAATATTACCTATCTAATACAGACAAATCTATAGGATTATACTGACTGGGTTGGTGTTTATTTTGTTTGGTTGTTGTCACTATGACAGGAGTTTCAGGAAATTAAATTATTTGTTAAAATGGTAAATTTTATCACAGTAGGTGATATACATGCATATGGATAAAACAAAGTGCAGGCTGATTTTAGCTACCAATTTTCTGTTACAGTAAAAGCTAATTTCAGTCTTAGCATTACATTACACCACAATAAAGTTCTGCTGAACATATCCCAAAATCCTGGAAAAGTATGCTTATTTTTTTCCTGAAAATCATGCCAGCAGTCATTGAATTAGGTTAACTAGCACGATGACTGGAATTGAAGCACTGAAGCACACCAACACAGAAATTTAGCAGCAAGAGAAGCCCTCACAGGTGCAGGCTCTGCAGGAGACTTGTTTGGCAGATCAGAGACCACTACCCTGGCATAAGTCACTAATACATCCCACTGCAATGGCTGATTAATATTTTAAATGGCTATTTTTCAAAGAAAACTTCATAAAAGCTCAAAAAAAGTTAACTGCATAGAGTTTTCATGCTTTTTTTTTGGTTTGCAGTGTAGAGGTAGTCATACTTCAAGTCTTTTTAAAGCTTCTGCCTCCTTAAACCCAGTAAAAACTACAGAGAACAAACACCCCACACTCTGCAAATGGTTTGGCAAGAAGGTGTTTCTAACCTCCTGCCTCCTTAAAATGTTCTGAATTTTAAAACAGAAGATCTTCCTGCATTAAGGAATTTTTTTGACGTGTTTGGATACAATGCCATGAACCAGTCAGCAGTTCAGCTATTTTACTGGCAATAAAAACAATGCTCAAGAATTAACCAAAAGTTTTCAACGTGTTGCTAGATTCAGTGTAACATTAAACTGGTTTCCTCCCTCCCACCACCTCCTTTGCATTGTGTCAGACTATCAGGAAAAGAAGCTCCAACTCCATTCAGCACACAAACAGAAGTCATCGAGCTCAGCTGCTGTTTCACACGAGTTGAGAATATTACACATCATGCAGCACCAAAACATACAACACAGATTGACTGTTTCTGAAGACAGAGAAACCACTTGCAGCTAAAAAGTTTCATACCATTCATAGCCACAACTATAAACGTGCAATCTTACTAAAACAAAACCCAAACCTAAATAAACCTTACAATGAATCCGAACTTCCAAAAACACCAAATTCCATTTATAGAAGCACAAAGCTGAACTCAACTTTATCTGCCTTCCTTCTCCCTTATCACCCTTTCACCCATAACTTTACACTTAGCTAACCTTACGATGTTGACTGCTCTTTCCTCATTCAAAAATGGCAATGCTAACGCAGCTTCACAGGTTTCGCATCTCTGCCCAGAAGAGTTTTTTCCCAGAGGCGGGGTAAGCCTTCTCGTCCTAACTGGACAGCCAGGAGTTCGAACGGCAGAAGTCTGCAATAACATTTCTGCATACTAGAAGGTGCAGCGCCTGCTACCCTCCCTCCAAAATACTCTTAATCACCAAGATTTATAAGAAAATTTTTAAAAAACAGACTCTAAAACCATGCAACCTCCCTGCAAGTGAATGTCAAACCCATTCCTGCAGCCTTGGGACCGCTACGGACCCGTTCGAGGCAAACGCCCACCCTCGCCTACCCCTCACCCCACTCCTGCGCACCCACAACCCGAGACACGGTCGCTCTCCCAAACCCTCCCTGGGGAATCCAGGCGGCGTGGGGGGGACACTTGGCCGGCCCCACGCTTGCCTCAGGCCCGGACGGAAAGACCTTTCTCCGCTCCCTCACTGGGGTGGGACCGGCTAGGCTAGGCTGGGCTGAGGCAGCCCAGGAGCCGCCCGGCCGCCGGCTTTAGAGGCTCCGGGGTGATGGAGCACTTTCCGGGCACAGGCCTCGGGCAGCCGCAACCCCTCAGCGCGCTCACCAGCTCCCCTGGCCTCTTCTGCCCGCCTCGCACAACTCCACACCCCGAGCCGAGCCTGGGGCATCCCCTCCGCCCGCTGCGGGAGGGGCTGGCACTCTGCTCTTTCAGCGTCATCCCCGCCCTCCTTCCCCGGCGGCTCCGTGCCCCCCTCCGGACCTTCGCGCCTTCGCCCAGGAGGGTCGCCGGGGCTGCCCGCGCTCCTTTCCTCACGTCCCTTGGGCTCCCCGTCCCTCCCGTCCCACCCGTGGTACCTGGCTGGCGCGGCTCGGCTCCCGCGCCGCTCTGCAGGGAGGCGGCGGGACACGGCTCCAGCCGCCCGCCCTCCTCCGGCGCGGGGGGGTGGCGGGGCCCTACGTCCGGGCTGTCGCCGCTGCCGCCGCCCGCCGGCGGGGAAGGGCGGAGAGGGAGGAGGATGCCGCCGTGGCTCAGGGCTGTGCAATCGGACCCCGAGCCATCGAGCGCCCGCGGCGGCCGGTGCCGGTCTCGACGTTCCGGAGGGCGGCAGCGCCCCGGGAGAGTGCGGAGACCCCGGGGAGGCGGCGGGAGGGGCCGCGGAGGCTGCGGGGGGAGGGAACGGCGGCACCGCCCCGCGGCCGCTTCGCGCCGAGAAACGACCGCCGCAATCGGCAGCAGCAGCGGGAAGGGGAAACACCCCGGAGCTAGCGCTTTCCCGCTGAAAACAAGGGGAAAAACCTTCCTGGTGATACTTATATATGTATGTAATTTATTTATGTGTGATAGCTTTCTGTTATTTGTTTTTTGAGGTAGCGTATTTGTCAGTGTTGAGATTTGTACTTGGTTCCGATCAGTCTGCCGTGACTTCAGATTTGTAGCCCACCCCACAGGTACCTGTCTGTACTCCCCGGAGATGGTCCCTGGCACTGCAGCAGTACAGTAACAGAAACCTGCCATTCGTATTCTTAACCCTTTGCCAATCTCAACATCTGTTAAAGTTACACTTGGGTTTCACCAGCATGGGCTTTGAAGCTAAATGGAGACTGGATCCCATGCCACCGAGTAATTCTGTGTCACGCTAATGAGGTCAGACATCAGCTCCTCTGGGATTTTCACCTGTTTGGGTTTGTTGTTTTGTTCTTTTTTTTAATTCCATTGCATAGGTGTTCTAACTGAAAGGTTTATCTGTGTTGTCAGGAGTGTCTTCGTAAGTTAATTCACTGCTCAGGAGAGATTTCTGAATCCTGTCATAGAGTTTAGGTTGTCTTAATAAGGGGAAAAGAGATGTTTCTCAACTGTTATGTAGTTGAAAAATAAACAAACAATAATCTTACTGTAGTTTTGTAGCTGATGCCCAGCCATGTCTGGATTGTTTTTGCATCCTACCAACTCCCTAGCAGAGCAAACTGGAAGACAGGCATCAGGTCTGGTTTGTGCTGGCAGCAAGCTGATTTGGTGGGCCTAAGATGTCTATTTTAATTCTGCTACTTTAGCTGCTGCTACAGTGTTGATAAAGAGATAATGCCTTCTGGATTGCTTTTGACTAGACAAGAAATCTTAAATATGTTCTTTTGTCTTCTTATTCCCACAGTGTGACAGTGATTAAGTCTCTGAGTGGAAAACTAAGACCCTTTTCCACAAACTGGGTTCTCTGGGGCCATCTTCTTTGAAGTGGTGCAAACCACTGTAGGGAGGGAATAATGCCTGGGATGCATACGCATAGAAGCTGAAATCATGTCTAGCCTCAAAGCTCATTAATTCATCTTCAAATAGGTTCAATATGTAAAGTTTGCATGCAGTGTGATACTCTGTGAACATCTGTGCTCAGTCATGTAGATGGTTCCAGTAAGATATAGTTCCAAAAGCACACACAGCCTGATTATATTTTGCTGGAGATGCCAAGAGTACCAGGCTGCATTACCATGTATGGACACTGGTTTCATTTCTACTAAATCACCTGTGATAAAGAAACAGGAGCACTGATACACTGACCCTCAACACAGAAATTCTGCCAAAGGAGGGGGTAATGAAGAAGACATAAATGCCTTATACCTGAAGCAGGAAACTATTTCCCTAGTGTATTTCAGAGAAATCAACTTTAAAAACTCCTACTAGTGTAAAGGTGTTAACCCTCAGTATTGAAAATCACATATACCCCAGGAAAGAGTTATTTCATCAGTTAACCTCATCTTGATCAGAAGATGAGTTTCCACTGCTGGCCATAAAGCAATCTGCCATTCAATGTGTGAGAAAGGTCAACTGAACAATTTACATTCACAGACTGTTGGTGCTCTAACGTTTTCCACAACAGACTCCAGAAAAACAAAGGCTGCTCTGACAGTCCTGAGGAAACAGAAAAGCCTGGTAATATTTGTGAAGGATTGATCATGTTTAGCTCAGAAACAAATAAACAAAAACAATTCTATAATATTTTTTTTAGAATATTATTGCTGTCATTATTGTTACAATGTCTGTTATTCACTCTGTTGTGGTTGCAGGCAGAGACTGGCTCAAGATTACTATCTCATAATGCTAAGTAGAGTCCTGCTCAGTTTTTCTCAAGAATGATCCTGCTCAGGCCTCAGTACACATGATACCAGCTCTGAGTAATGCTGTGTTAATGGTAAAGTGATACCAATCTGCTGGAATAACAAGGGGCACTGATGCAGGACACTCCTTCCATCTCTGGGTACGTTGGCTTTAGGGTTGCTCTGTGCCAGCAGTGCTTACATGAGGGTAAGAATCTGTTTATTGGATTTATAGCTAACCTCAGTTCTTTAATATGACTTTTTTTCCCCCCTAAATTGGTCAACAGTGTTAACCATGCACTGATATAAATTAGCATCTACTTCATCATTTATGCATGCCATTTTTATCTTTTCCCACTTTTCAATCTGAAATAAAAAAATAGCATCATGCAGGTTTATAGTATATTGTTCTAAAAACAAAAATAGGACAATGAAGTGTATTCGCTGTGTATAATTCATTTTCCTCATTCTAGTTCTGACTGATCTTCAATAGCAAATTACTTAATAAAATAAGCAACTGGCAAATAATTGCCATGCACAAACCTACAGATCAGTCTTCTCATTAGTCTACTTTGTGAGTGGGTTGACTCATTTGGTGCATGAATCAGTACTGCCATATAAATTCCAGTCATAGTAGAATATTTATACAGTCACATATGCCTCTGAGCTAAATATTTTCTTTCTTACAGCTTTATAATCCTCAGTGACTCTTGAGGAAAAGAATGAATTCCTTTGAATTCAGTGGGACTGTCTACACATGAGTAAGAATTGCAGGACTAGGGGCCTGATTTCAAGCAAATGAAGTATTACCAAATAATTACATAGCAAACAAAACTAAATTCCATTATATATTAAAATCAATAAGAAGGCATGTATTCAAATTAATTACAAGATACAGCATTTAGTTTTACTTTCTTTTTGCAATTGTTCTACTGTCAATGCACCCGTTTACACACAAAGACCCCTAAGGTCTAATTCTGCAAATAGTTACCCCATCAGCAACAGACAACTTAGATTTGGCTTTAATCTGCATAAGGTTATTAGTCTGCCTACAATCATTATCAGATGCTCATTTCTAGAACTGCTGGAGCCCTGAGCATCCACAGCTGTCCATCAGTGACCCTTGGTTGAGTCAGTGGCTGTGTGAGTGGTCCCTTCATTCAGGGTCCGTTCAGGATACAGTCCCTAAAGTAGACACCATCTGGAGATATGCAGAATCCAACACAGTTTGGTCTGTCCTACCTTTTGCAAAATCTTAGTTAGGAAGCTTTCTTTTTTTGCACCTTGACTATTGAAAATAATACATGGTTTTATTTTATGCTTAAATACTGCTAGACTTGTTTTTCAATCCAAACACAGTTTCTTTTTCTACTATCACAAAGTACAAGGTCTGAATTTCTGCCAAGCAATTACAGAGTCCTGCTGTTATTTTCAATCCTAAAATGTAAATAAAAATATTATGCAAGCATAAATAATGCTAGGTACATCTACCTACTTATCCTGCTACGGAAGCAGGAAAAAAGAAAGGAAAACAAGTTATATCACAACCACAACAAACACTTCTCAAAGAGCTTAATGGGTGACTAAATGGTCAATCTTCAGTGGTAAAAATGAATAATTTTAAAAATTTAAATATAGCTGGAGAATCCTGGATAAAGTATTCTGACAAGAATTAGCTGTACATTAATGAGATCTAGAAATGGATTGCCAACTGAATATTAAGGCCTCTCAAGAACCTTCTGCTTTACTGCTAACCTAAAACCTTTGTGGCATATCTAAATAGCTTTAAGCTTACTTGAACATTTTTAATACATACTGATGTAATAGGGCATATATTGCAGCACTTGCAGAGGCAAATACAATTCAAGTATATAGAAAGTGATCTTAATTTAACAACATCAAGGTACATAAATATATATGAAATAGAAGAACGTGACAGTAGTACCATTCATTTGCTTTTCCATCCTGAGTGGGCCTTTCCTATTTCAGAACTAGTATGGGGTGTGATTTGTAGTGGTGGTAACATGCTCTTCACTGGGGTACTCTAGGTTCTCTGTGGACATGAGCTTGAGTCACATTTGTGAAGCAGAGGCAGTAGCATGTAGTGAAAGGCAAAGTCCAGTAGCTCCAGAAAAGGTGAAGAGAGGTGATGCAAAAAGAGGAACAGAGGTAATTTTTTTGCCTTTAGTAAAGAGGAAAAAAAGCAGTGGTAACTGTTTTTCCCCCCATTTTCACTCTTTCCTTGTTTCATAGATGGAAAAAGTGGAGCAGAAAATTGCTTTGCCCAAAGCCACACACTGGCAGTAATTGAACTGATGGACAACATTGGTTTAAATGGAAAATGAGAAATACATTCATACTATTCAAGCTATTTTAATAGATGTTTCTTTCTCTTGTTCACATATAACATTTACTTTTCAATTGCAGTTACATAACACTTTCGGTAGCAGAATCTGGTAGGGAATCTCAAGTTTTGAGTTGCTTTCAAGGAACTTCAAGAAAATAAAAATTAGTAGGAGATACTAAATTCTTAAGAGTCTCAAACTTTGGATGGTGTTTTCCCAAGAAAGAGATTAAGGAGTTAGCTCTGATTTCTGCTCTTGTTCAGCATTTGTGGCCCTGATTTCTAATATAAAACAGATGGTGGACTCAGAGGGAGTCCAGCCTCACTGTGCTGTGCAGTACACTAAACACAGTGATAGTCATTGTTTTTGCTCAATGTATGGTCTTAGGTAGTGACACACTGAAAAAAACCCTAAATACCCATTATTATTAGATGAGAACTGAGACACAAAGAAGAAATTAAGTCAGTCACATAAGGGTTTCGTGGTAGACCTCAGGTAATGCCTGTGGATTTCTGGAGACCACTCTAGCTCTATGGCATACTGCCACTCCAGCTTCCGAAGAGAAGTTTTGTTTGCAGTTGAATGTGTTTGAAGTAGACCATATAGCAAAGACTGTTAGAGTCTTAGAAAGCAGAAAGTAATGGAAGCTTAAAAGAGTCATGCCTCCTTCTCCAAAAAAAGCTGTTTTTATACCAGAGGTGAGGTTGGCTGATGCCCAGCAATCCATCAAGTGGGTGCCACTTCAACACGGGGAAGCAACTGTCTCCAGGAGCTGTTTTGTGCAAAATCTTGTTATAGGCAAAAAGAAAAACACTCTGTAAAGTCACACAAAATTTATTAGTAGTACAATTGCAACCTTATCATTCTAATAAAATAATTATTGTTAGTCCAGTCTAGTAACTGCAGAAAAAGAAAGGAACTAAAAATAAATACATTGTATAGGAAGTCTCAATACTACAGTTAAACTTGTAGGACTTACTCCTTCTCTCGGTGTTGTGTTTACCTGTTTGCTTCCCCCTGGAGAGAGCACAGTGCATCATTAGCATCCTGAGTTCTGTGCCAGTAGGAGTATGATGTTTTTAATGGTTTCTTCTCTCTTTTTTTGCTCTTTTGGAAATAGCTCTCATCTGGGGCTATTTTAAGTGTTTTCTAATATAGTTTTACACCTTGCTTTTTCTTCACTGCTCTGCAACTATGTATTTTATTTAGCTTAGGTACATCTTTTTTTTATCCCCAGAACTATTTTTGTCCAGCTCCAGGTCTGCATATCTTTGACTGTTGTCAAGCAGTTTATAACCTTGGGGGTCTCAAGTGGCAGCCTGTGACCCATCTCTTGTCTGCCTATCTTTACTCCTCTACGCTGCAGCTGGTGTCTTCACTTCTCAAGGTTGCTGCTGTTCTAACTGGCCTTCATTTCCTCTACACTGTAATTTTATATTAGAGTCATATATTATTCTACACAGAATAGGTACTTATTATAAATAGGTACTTATTATTAATATCCATATAAAATGTTGTTACAGCATCCAAATTAGCCATAGTCTCCTGACTTTAGAAAAATTATTCTTACAGCTAGATCAAGTAAAACTAAAGCTCCAAGAATATCAGGGAAATTCAGCACATGATAACATGTGCTTTCACCCTGAGGTCATGTAAATTCAGGACAAATCCTGTGGACTGTTACCAGCACTAGCAACACGTTTGCAGTGTTGTCACTAGTGTTACTGGGCTACAAGCTGTTTATTATCTTCCGTTTCTGGATTAGCATTTGCATGTTGGGTACTGAGGTAAATATTTCCAGAAAGGGCATGGGAAGGAAGCAGGAATACTGCTGACTAGAGCACAAGCAATTGCACCTGAATTTATTAATTTTATGAGTACAGTTCATAGTCCACATGTGCTCAGTTTAGACACACTGGGTGTGTGTGCTGCAAACAAGGTCAAAAAACCCAAGTAAGTAATGGAGTGACAGTTGAATTGGAGGCCACACTAGAACAGCATAATGATGAGTCCTGATATTATAGTTTATTTCAAGGAAGTGGGGAGTATTGACCATCTTCCAATAGATATTCTCCAAGTATAGAACAGGAAAGTTATCTGAGCTGTTGTCTAATCATAGAACAGAAACTATTTAAAGCAGTGTCAGGTCATCTGTTTGAGGCACATATTCATGGCAGAAAGGAATGAGGTTTGAAAAAATAGTTTTAATACATTTTTTAATCAGTATATCACATTATTGATAAATGGTTTCTTTCAGTAAATGGATTGTGAATCAATAGTACATATAAATAAAGCACTACAATGGGCATAGCATTCAACAAGCTGCCTATTGTTGGAGCAGAAGACATCAGAAATTGGTATTCCAGGACAGACAGATACACAAATAGTAACAGGCAGATAATACACAACAGCACCTTTTACAGAAACTCCAGAGTTCTGTCTTGTACCAAGAACAACTGAGGTACATTTAAGTTTGCATGCTTTTTATATGAGAGATCAGTATGAGATGGAGCTTGGTCTGAAGTCTGGTTTTCACTAAATGTTTTCAAATTCATCCCTCTTAGAACTTGCAGAGTTCATGAAATATTAAGAATAAATTGCCAGGCTGCCAAAGATCTTTCTGGAGCCAGGAAAAAAAAGATAAAAATTAAAGCTGCAGACTTTGTATTATACCTCAGAGAATCAATTCTTGAGATATCCTGAATACCCACAATTCCTGTAAGGTCAGTGAAAAGTGGTATTACTCAGCACTTTTTAGGTCTTGGCCTCCCACAGAAAGAAGTTGTTTTTTTCAACACACAGATTATAATGAATTTGTAATAGCTATTCACATCACAACGTTCTTATTTAAATGCTGCTAGTAAGAACTTAGAACATGACTCATACTGTGCCTATCATAACTCTTAATTATTAATAAGAAGGTAACTTGGGACCTAGCTAATAATTCCAGGCGATTTTTGTGAATAGCTGTTTTCAACTTTGAGAGTGCCAGTTGCCAGGAATTAAATATTGTTAGGTATTTAATAATTATTAATGATACATTACATTAATCTGAAAAATCTCATTGTTCTCTTACCAAAACTATGAGCTTTCTATCTGTTAAAAAAAAGTTATTCTCATGGTGTAGTTTGAGCAAATTACATATTCAGTTATGTTTAAAAAAATTTAAAATAAGGACAGAATATTAGTAGCTATTGACCCACAATTTAAGATTGTACAAGCTGGAGCTTGGGAGCTGTGCTCACTAACCATGACATTTTACATCTTTTCCAGAATAATTTATTCTTTAAACAGAAATTTTTGATAATTAATGCAAATAATATAATTGCCTAATTTATCTTCGAACATTTCTAGACTGAATTCAAAATCCATAACGCTGCAGTAGAAAAGAAACTTGACTCACAGAATGAACACAAATGAATCAGTTTGGAATTTGTCACATTTTAATGTAGCTGTTATGTTTTTACTGTCTTACACATCAGAATTTCCCACTGTGTCTTCTTAACACCACCTGAGAATGATGTTTATGACAGTACTGCATCAGGGGTCAGCTGGGAGTGCAGCCAACAATGTGCCAACAATGTACATAAAAGAAATAGAAGCTAGTCTCTGCCTGGAAGACAAGAAGCTGGAAGGAAGGAACAGTGACAGAAGGAACAGTGAGATGGCAGCATTCATCCTACCATTTGTATTTTTGCTTTCATTTGAGTATTTCAGTTCTTTTCCTGAGGCTCTGTTATGAAACAATTGCATAGACAACAAGACCAAGGTAGCAAGGACACAGACCAAGCTGTAGCAAGCAGCCTGTCAGAACACAGCAGAGATTTCAGCATGCAGACTTCAAGAAAGCATTTCAGTGATACTATCCTGACTTCAGTTTCTATATGCCCTGCTTTTTCTTTCCTGTATAGCCCAAGTTCAGTCCTATCACTACCTGAAGTGTCCCACCTCTACACACTCTGGCTGAGGGGACAGACTTTCTTATTTACCTGCTCTCTAAGAGGCTAAAAAATCAGTAAATATGTGCTGTCTATTTTATAGATAGAAACAGAAAGAAAAAAATTGTTTGACTCAGAAAATCTGGGAACAATTAAGTACATCTATACTTGTTTTTTTTTAATACATAAACTTCACTTCCTCAAGTGTACTTTACAATAGCTAATGTATGTAATGCTTTAATCATCATTATTTTTTAATAAGAAATGTATGCATTATCTCTTTTTTGTTAGTATTTAGCCTTCCAAATTATACATGTCCAATTATTTTGAGCACGCTTCATAGAATCATATAATGCTTTGGGTTGGAAGGGACCTTTAAAGGTCATCTAGTCCAACCTCTTATTTCAGATGAGTACAGACATAAAACACATACTCATTATTGCAAAGATGTCTCAGGCATTCTTCTGTTTAATGGAATTGGCAACAGCAGTACGGATGAATGAGAAGTCTTTCTTACACCGTGTGGCCCAAACCATTACTGTATTAATGATTAGGAGAAACAAAACCAAAAAAAAAAAAAAGACAACAGTTGCAACCCAGTACTGTATCCAGCATATAATTATTTTCAAAATTCCATCAGGTGAGTGTAGGGTCCATTTGTGTCCAGCTGTAACACCTGCCTGTTCCCGTATGTGCCATGTCTGACCAGAACCCCTGCCTCCATGCATTTGGCATTGGCAGACAGTTCTTTTTCACACAAAGTCACAAACTGAGAATAAAGTTCCAGCCCTTTTTCTTTATCAATGTTTGCATGGTACTGCATTTTTCTTCCCTTTGGTTTGCCACCTAAGGTGGCTTGTGGTATGATCAGCACATCGCCTGGTAAATCAAGAATAGAAACGTACTCGCCGCTTTCATTTTCACTTAATTTAACATTCAACAGCACATTAACTGTGAAGAAAAAGAAAATAAGAGTTAGTGTGACTAACATCAATTACACAGGACCTAATCAACAAACACTGAGATGCATGACAAACTATTCAAGCCAAAGAGGCTGCTTATTAATGAAATGGAATGTGGACAGCCAATAAATACTACTAGACAACTAAGATGTCTGAGTATTATGAAGAATTTATATTAATATTAATGTAGTATGCCTAAAGAGCTATTTTGGGGGAGGTGATTGGCTGTCTGAAATCCTAGTTGGACACCCCTAAAGGAACCAAGGATCCAATTAGAGATGGTAACTTAATCACCTGCTACTCAAATAGGCAGCATTTGCATAGCACTACACGCTGTAGGAGATAACACCACCTTGAGTGCACTTGGGTGAAGTTTCTGCCCTTACTCACTCATTCTGGTTACACTTGTTCCCAGCAGGACCCAGCACTGCTCTGGGCTGAAGCCACAGCTCAGCACTTTGGTCTCAAGTAAAGTGAGTGCCCTTCAGCACCCCACTTTGAGATGTGCAGGTGCCACTTGTCTTTTAGAGAGGAAATGGGCAGGAAGGTCAGAGATGCAATTTGGCCCATAAACCAGAATATATAAATCTGAAAATAAAATCAATGCATTTACTAACATTATATTTCCCAGTGTTTCTATAACAAATCCTATCATTCCACCCAAACTTCCTCCCTCTGTAAAAGCTGTGAGGATACTAATCATGCCTCCAAATCCATAAAAGAGTAATGTTGTTCGAAGTAAAAAGAGCTCAGTTGTGATTCAGGAACCAAATTCACCCATTAAAACAGTTTCAAAATATATTTAGCAAAATATATTCTGTAAGACAGACACTTAAGGATTATGATCATGCAAGAATCTCCTAATAGAACACAGAACTTTCTTCTCAAATAATACTCTCACGAAACTCACAAGCACAAAATCAATTTTCATACTGTAATTTTAAATACACCCAAAGACTTCAACTGTGTTTAGCATCACAGCAAGACTGTGCCCTCCAAGACCAAGAGAGACCTCCCTAGGAGCTGCTTTCAGCATTTTTCAATAGCATCTGTGCTTGTGCACTGCCAGGTCTTTTCTGCTGGTGCCAGCAAGTAGCCTGAAATAGGCTATTGTTACAAGATCTTTTGCAAAACCACAAGTAGCAGCCAGCCACAGAAAAGGGGCACTTTTATCTGAAATAGGAATACGTGGCATCATGGAATTTCCCAGGTGATCTAGTGCTACTGATGGAGGATAGGAGGGAGAAGAAATTAAATAAAAGAAAAAACAAAATACACAAAAACTTCAGCAACGACAAAACCCTCAAGCCAAAATAAGTCTGTGAAGACAGAAATCACTACTCTTTGACCTTATCCACTGCATCTTCTCTGCTTTGATGTAAATGTTAAAATACATGTGGAGAAGAGGGAAAGAAAAGCAGATACTGCTGTTACCACTCCTGCGAAACAGAAAACTGCACTTGAAATGCTAACAGATCACTGAATCGAGGTGGGAAGACTGTTAGTTATCCACAAAACTCCCTCTACTGGCTATACTTCAAACAGCCCTTCTACACAGGGAGATCAAAGCTAAAACACTTCTCAGATCACACCACGAATTATTCAAAACCAGTTGTGTCTAAATTCAGTCATGTCCTGGACTGAACCTGTTGCCTGATACATGTACTATGTCAACGATCAGGTGCAGAGCTCTCTATGTTTGCTACCAAGTTATCATCATGGGAACTGATTTTCTACCATCATGAGCAGATAGACAGAGGGAGAGGTATGGACAACTGTCAAAAGAAACCAGGTCGACCAAGCTGTTATTTCAGCCAGATTTGCAATGATGCTGTCTGGTGGCTTTTTTGACTTCTTGTCCAAGTGGCTGCTGGTTTTTTTTTGCTTCTGCAGCTTTTCTTCTTCAAACAATGCAAGAAATTATAAGGATTATACCATACCAATTTTTGGCACAAGCTCCTCGTCGGCACCTTTGAAGAAGCAAATGTAGATAACAAGACCTCTATGGATCTATGGAAGATGACAGAAAACCATGTCAGTGTTTCTCATTGGCCACCATGCACACTTACCATTAAAACTGCTATCAAAAATTACAGAACTACACAACCAAAAAAGCTTCTCAGGGTAGTTTTAGTTATTTAGTATAGCTTCAGACATCAAGTTTAACACACCACACCGTGGAAGCTTATGAGATGTAGTTAGTGGTTATCTGCACAAGGCTTCTACATACAATTAAGCCAAGTTATTAGCTCCATGTGACAAGGTGACAGGATGAACTAGTGTGCTTAAAGCTTTTTTACCTATCAAACTTACAGATATAACAATTATCCATGTGAATTATTAATTTATTTACAATTATGAAACACGATAAATTAAAAAAAAATAATTCAGTGAACTGTATTATATTTTGATGTTAAAAGTAATCCAGCATGGGATACTTTTGAAAAAACCAGTCTGTTAATTAAAGATTTAAATATGATTTCCTATTTAAATATTATTACCAACAACTACAAAGCTGCTCAGAATATTATAAAGTTTTTAAAAATATTATGTATCAGTTTCACTGAAATATTTTGTTGACATGGGACCTTTCTCTTGATTTGTGTGAAGGATATGCCACTTCTTTAGCATTCAGAAAAACTACTTGTAAGAGCTATCTGTTTGAGGGAAAAATTAGGTCTGTGCTGAGGAGAAAGCACAAGGGAATTGTATAGCTTTTCTACTCTAGGTTAGTTCACAAGGAATGCATGTGCAATAATCTGCTTTATTAAGATAAACTGATAGGCTCTGCAGCCAACAGCAATTATATCTAATGTGCAAGTATACCTGAATGGTTTAATTTCTTCAGGAAAAAAAAAGGCATACAATATCTACAGGCATACAGTATCTAAAAAACCTGAGCACTGTTTTGTCAAAAATCACTATCTTTATAATTTTATTAGAAGTAAAATGTCAGCTTATGAAATACCACCTATGAAATACTAACTAGATTGGGACAGGAAGGTGTCAACATTATCAAAGCAAAATGATAAAAAATGAGAATAGTTTCATAAAAATACCTTTTAAAAATTTTATTTTTTCCTCCCCTTTATTTTTCCTTTTTCCTTTTCTTTAAAAGATAAAAGATTCTGGTGGCAAAAACTTAGCTATACACATGAGAATTTATCCTTTTTTTTTTTTTTTTCAGACATTAAACAAAATGCTCAAGGCAATGACTGAGAAGAGCTCTGCCTTTGCAACTGGTTTCTGAGCAACTAACTTCTGGAAAAAAGAGAAGGCTCTTTGTAGCCAAAATGTCACATGTTAAGAACTTTCAAAAGGTTTCCTTTCAAAATTCAGTTTGACTACTGCACAATATTACACAGGTTCCCAAATGACTGCCATATTTCATAAACACTGTAAGAAATTTGATGTCCTGAACCTTAAATGATGTTTCAAACCATCTGTTCAAATAAGGCAGAGAAAGGCAAACTGCCAGAAGTTGGATATCCTTACATGATTAGCTAAATATTTGTTCCAGAAACAGAGCAGCATCAGTATATTAATAAAGCATAACACTGCACACACACATACTAGTAAAACAGGCCAAATGCATGTTACGTGTATCTGACCACTGCATTAGAAAGGAGTGACTCTGATACAGCACGACAGAAAATCATTCTAACTCAGACTCTTGTGACTGTGTTTTTGCAAAGTCTCATGAGTGGAAGTAACAACATTCTGCAAGCAGCTCATTGAAAAAGACAAGAAGGTAAATAAAGTGACATCTGCAAATCCTAAGGCCAGACGACTAAAGATTATGCAAAAACGTTTGTTATTTTTCCTGTCTCTCTCATGATTTGAGGGCTATTTTTGAATATACTTTTTATCCCAACCTGAGATACACACGTTGAAGGAAATGAGAGGAACAGAAGGGTAAATGGAAAAAAAATAGTAATTCAGAGGCAAATTAGAATGCAAATAAAGCTGCTAGAGGATGCTTATACTGCATGTTTATGACCTTGTAGAACATGCTTCAACCATGTTCTAGTTGAAAACTATTCAACTATTTATGACAGAAAATTGTTGTTGAACACTATTTCCAACACATGTACATCCATATTTTAACCTCTTATTATGTCTAATGTTTTTATTCTTTAGTTTTCTTAATTTAATAGAAGATGTAAAATTGAATGCAATTTCAAGAGTTAACCTAATAATAATGCACAGCACTCCCCTGCTCTTATATCCATAGCAGTTATCCTAAGACTTGAGCTTGTTGTGGTAGGAGCAGGAACATGTAAACCTTTTGAACCAAAGCAAAAACACCACTTTTGCTGAAGGTCCTCTATAACCTAGCAAAGTGCAGCTGACTGCTCTTCAGAGCTGTATTTAACACAGATAAACAACAAGCAAAAAGGAAGGTCATAAATTCAACATGTTGATTTGCACGCAGCCACTGCAAGGAACTTACCTAGTGACAGGCAGGGGGTTGGGTAGGGAAACTGTTCTGTGGATTGACTGTTATCAGTAAAATTCCCACATAAATAAACCAGCAAAGGCAGCTGCTTTGCAGCACTGGCATCTATTATACAACCGCCCTAAGCAATGATCAGAGCAGGCAACCTGCATCATGAAGAGCTCCAGTACCAGCCCCAAGGCTGTATAGCCAGACCCAGCAGTGCTGCCTCACAATACCACTTAGTAGCTCTTTGTCAGGAGAAACAAGTAACTCCTTCCTTACCCTGCTTACTGAGTATTTTCACCTGAATTTTTCAGGATTTCGTTAGCAAAACCCAAATATATTGTGCAAAATGTTATCTTGGCTCTACCTTTTTATTTTTTTTAAAAGAGAATGCAACTAATAATGAAAACAGACACTTTGTGATCCTTATGAATCTATTTTGTTAAACTAACTTAGCTAAATTATTCAATGACTTTTCAAGTTCAGATTTGCTATCCCCTGAGAAGATTTATTCATATTTCTTACATTCAGCTGCAGCAAACACAGATTATATGATCTACCACAGGTCACAGAGTAAGTCTGTGCCTGGTACTTTGCACCTCTTTTTGCTATCTTAACCAGGAAACAAATCAAGGGAAAGGAGATAAGGAAAAGACAGCTTTTAACCATACAGTGAAGGCACTTGCACTTTTTAGATTAATATTCATTTTCACAGAATCACAGAATGTTAGGGACTGGAAGGACCTAGAAGATCATCTAGTCCAACCCCCCTGCCACAGCAGGATCACCTAGACTAAGTCACCCAGGAACAGATCCAGGTGGGTCTTGAATGTCTCCAGAGAAGGAGACCCCACTACCTTCCTGGGCAGCCCGTTCCAGAGCTCTGGCACCCTCACTGGGATAAAGTTTTTCCTTGTGTTGACCCTAAACCTCTTGTGCTCTAACTCACTCCCGTTGCCTCTTGTTCTGTCATTGCACAGACAGAAGAGTCTGGTTCCATCCTCCCTACTCTCACCCTTAACATATTTATAGGTATTGATGACATCCTTCCTCAATCTCCTCCAGTCAAATAAAGAGCCCCAGCTCTCTCAGCCTCTCCTCATAAGGCAGATGCTCCACTCCCCTAATCATCTTGGTGGCCCTGTGCTGGACTCTCTCCAGTAGTTCTCTGTCCTTCTTGAACTGGACTGCCCAAAACTGGACACAGTATTCCAGGTGGGGCCTCACCAACGCAGAGTAGAAGAAGAACCTCCCTTGACCTGCTGGTCACACTTCTCCTAATGCATCCCAGGATGCCACTGGCCTTCTTGGCCACAAGGATGCATTGTTGGCTCATGGCCATCCTCCTGTCCACCAGGACCCCCAGGTCTCTTTCTCCAGACCTACTCTCCAACAGATCAGCCCCCAGCCTGTACTGATACACAGGGTTGTTACTTTCCAGATGAAGGACTCTACACTTGCTCTTGTTAAATTGCATTAAATTTCTCCCTGCCCAGCTCCCCAGCCAGTCCAGCGTTTCTTTTATCCCACAGTTGTGAAATACAACTCTCACCTTTTGTCTCCCCTGCCTTTAAAATAATTGTGTATAATAATGCTGTATACATAAACTCTTTATGGATGCCATCTAGCCACCATTTCTCCATAAGTAAGACACCCCATCCCCAGTAATCCTGAATAGGCCACAAAAACTCCATCATGAAAGCACAATGAAGTCAGTGATTCATGCATAGACATAAAAGTACACTCCTAACCTTTTTCCAGATAAAGAACATCTGTTCCAAAGTTCCTGAAGCACCTACAGGGGTCTCTTAAAGCTCAGAAACTATTCAAAGGCACCTCCATAAAGTGCTATTTATAGTACACTATATATTTCTCAAGGTGAGGACCTGCTTCTAAGTTGTTATAGATGATCAGCAACACACTGCTTCGCATAAATAATAGTTTACAAGGTCTGTATATTTTAATTTTGCATTGACATGCATATGTAGGGAGTAGCATTACCCTATCAGAAAATGTCAGCAGCAAAGATTCCTTCCAATGACCTCTAAATAAGTCACACTAAAGAAACTATGAACTTCCCATAGCTGGTTGTTTGTGTATTTCTGCACAGTGACACAGTTCTTCTTAAAACTGATTTATCTTAAAAAGCCCCAGGTACCTAGGAAAGATTTCTAAGTACCCAAGACAAGTATTAGTAAGGTTCATGAAAAATACCTGCTGCTGATACCACTCAAATCTCTTGAATCTCTTGCAGATTCCTTTACTGCTGTTAGTTTCTCAGTGATTTTGGTTAAGCCATTTAGAACTTCAAATGAGAGATATGAACAGTATAACATCCTTGTGATAGAGTTAGCCATGGTATCTCTAAACCATAACACATGCCTCTCTTTGGAGAGTTTAAAAGCAAGCAAAAGGACATTTCTCCTTTCGTTTACTAGATCTACAATTACTTCTGAGATTAGCAAACTAGAAATAGGGTATTTCTCATAATATGCTGTGTTGAGCAACTTTCACTATAATTAACCTTACAATAAGATGCTAATATGCAATATACACAGATGCACTTCAGCTAAACCCAGTATCTGTGAGATAACACATATTGCCTCTGAGTAAAACCTTCTAGTTTCCCAGCCCACGCTGCAGAAACTAGGTCTTATGGGTCCACCTGCCTCTTCTGAACAAGGGGAGAAATGGTTTAAGAACAATGTGAAAGTCAAACAGTGGAAACACCTAGGGACAGACATTTAAAAAAAACCCCCTCTCTTCAGATTAGTGACATGAACTCATAAGCCCTTTGAAAACACACTAGAATTTTTACTTTTAAAAAGTTATGCAAGTGACTATGTTTAGCCTCTTTCACTGTAATAGTTTTTTAGAAGGATAAAAGACAAACCAAAACAAAACAACCCCAAGCACTAAATAGTTAATAGCTGCATAGATAAATTATTCTAGTGTAGGTAACCCATCAACAGTGACAACTACAGCAGGACAGCTCATCCCACAAGGCAGCCCTTCATGTGCTGTCAATAGCCCTGAGCCATTCACCTATCTACATCTCCCAACAGCAGACTTGGAGGAAAAGGGACAAATGACAGTTTCTCTCAAGCTGTGTGGTGGTTTACATCCTATATTTTATTTTTCATTAGGGATCTGGAAAAAACAAACCCAGAACTTCAGCTGCCATTGTCCCATTGTGCTACCTGGCCTTTCTTCTCCAAGTGTAGCCTGTCACACAATTAACAAAGTACACAGGTGAGCTCCTCAGCCAAGTTTGCAGCACCTGTATGAGTTTTAGGAAAGGGCAACTAACACTGAAAAAGAAAGAAAGGTTAGTAAAGGGGTTTGTGGTTGAGTAGCCCTGTTCCTGAAGGGAGGGCTGTCTGAGGAGGACCCAAGCTGGGGCCCAGAGAAAGACTGAGAACGAGCAGCAGAGAAACTGCTATACAGTGACCCCAGCCTCCTGTGCTGTTCCTTGCCCTGCAAATTTCCCCGAGTCAAGTCTGTTTTGTCTGTATTGGTAACTGGTGAGTGATTTCCCTGGCTTTACTCTGACCTCCTTCTCACTTCTTTTGCCCCTCGGGGCCAGTGCAGAGAGCGGCCAGAGCTGCGCGGGGCTGCGGGCAGGGCTGGTCCCGCAGCCGGGGCTGGCTGGCAGGGCTGGTCCCGCAGCCGGGGCTGGCTTCCAAGGCCGCCAGCTCTGCAGTGCCGGCCTAAGCAGACACGGCCTGCGGGTTGTGAAGGCGGGTACAGGCAACAGCACCTGGCCACCTGCATGGAAAGGGTGGCGGGTCGAGTACTGCTGCTGCCGTCGGGAGGACCCCCTGTCAAGGCGGAGGAACAGAAACCCTTCCCGCTTTCCCCACCAGCGCTTGCGCGCAGGAGACGGAGCGTTTTGCTGCCGCCGCCCCTCGGCAGCCCCGAGCTGCCACCGCCCGTCCCGCCGAGGGAAGAAGAAAGGGGCGATGCTGAGGGACAGGACGTTACCTCCACCCACTCGGCCTCGGCGCCGAGCTCAGGCGGCTTCACCTGGAGCTGTGCGGACACGCACTGCTGCAGCAGGGCCCGAGCCAGCGCCGGCCGCGCCGCCGCCATGACGGGCCCCAGGCGGCCTGTGGGGCGGTCCCCGGGCCGGTGCTGCCGCCGGGGAACGCCTTCTCTGCACCAGGCGCTGCTGCCGTCCGTCGGTGCTCGGTGGCGCCGCGTAGTCCGTACCCAGGAGCGTACGGGTCGCAAGCCGCGATCGCTGGCGGCTGGAAGGGCGAGGGACTGGTGTGCGGGGGCATAGCGGGCGCGGCAGGGCGGTGGGGCTGCAGGGCGGCAGTGGCTTCGCTCTGCAAATACTTGTAAGCAGCCTTTGTGACACGCAAGCGATAAAGAAGGCACTTGCTACAAATGTCAGAGAAAATCGGCAAACGCTATAGAATGCAGAAGGTAGAGCAGGCCTTGGGATTTGTCGGTGACCGCTAAGGAGGGGCGGGGAGCGAGGGTACAGGTTTGGAAGAGAATAAGCAAAGTGTTTCTGCTGCTCGACTTAACCTGCTCCCTACAGCTAGTTCGAATTGTGGGGATTTTCGTTTGTTTTGTATGGGGGTTGGTTGAATGCTTGTCTTTTGGTGCGAACATGTTAGATGCTTGGGGTATGAATAGTATGCTGTGTAGTTTCTGCATGAGAAAATAACACTGTTTGTCACTTGAGTCTTCCAAAACAAGTAATGCTTGTGTTTCAGGTGACTGAGGTGAAGCTGCCAGGTTGGAGCATTTCTCTTCAATGATACTGCTTTGGAGCAGAGGGAACATAATGATGCAATTAAAAGGAATATGGGTAGCTAGGTATCAAAATCAAGATCTCAAAAAAAAAAGTGCATCGTTCTGAAATGAGATCCCATTCCTAACAGGAAAAGTTTTCAGTCTTGTAACTGTTTTCTCTCCTTCATTTTTTTGTCAACACACCAAGATATTTATTAAACTGTTCTGACATTTGAAGAGTTATGCCTTCCTGCCATCTGAGTTATTACAGAAACAAGTTTTGAACAAATATTGGCTTCAGCAAGTTCAGGATAATGTGGTGCAGAATTCAGTGTCACACTTGGAATTAATTTTAAGACTAAAGTCGTTATTTTTACAACTATGTTTAGAGGAAAAAAGGTAATAGGTAGTGTTGTGGGTAAGAAGCCAAATTTAGTAGTCATACTCAATTATAGAGTATGACTACTGAAGATTACTACTGCACAGCAAGGGGCAATATATATTTGTTAATAGCTAGTGTTATGCATAGAGATATATTTGGCTTCTGTCTGGTATTTTAAAATAATGCTCTCTTTTGGGTGAGCATTCAGTGAGGTTGCTCTTCCCAGAGCAAGTCTGAAAGAGAAGGAAATAACACTAGGGGGTTAGTGGATAAGCTACTTCATTTGTGCTACCTGTAGGGTGTTGTGAAGTATGAGCTGGTTTTATTTAAACCCAGCTGATTTTATTTAAAATACCTTCTGTTCATTTACTCTAAAAGCTGTATTCCTAGACTCATTAAGAAGAGTTTAATGAGGTAGAAATCCATTTAAAATGAGGGTTTCCTCCATATATATTTGTGATATAAATTGAAGTAGGTAAAAGGATGATACTACTGTCTGAACAAATTATGTAAGCATATTATAAAGGGATATTAATATACAAGGATATTGATTGTTCTTTGTTGCAGTTCTGTTGTTTACATGGGGATTTGATGGAGAACATTAATTCATGTGCAAGTTTCAACACAAATGTCTGAAATGGTGTACAGAAAAAATAGTGTAACAGAAATAATTATGAATTATTGGTGAATTGTCAAGTTTTCCTTGGTAAGATGAATATATATTTTTTTGTAATAAAACTTGTATTCCTTTACTCTTATTTGCTAATAATTGAATTAGGGGCCTGTTTTTGTATGCAAAAAAAAATTATAGTAAATTTCTTGCGTAAGAATTTGGATTTGATTGTGGTTTTTATATAGAAAAGAACCTCTTGATATCCAAAGAATATATCCATGCTTAAAATATATTGGTATTTTTAGCATTTATGATATAAAGACAAATTTCTGCATGTTTTGGATTTCACAGCTGTTCCAGAATGTTCCTTGTACCCTTTCTGCTTGTCACTGGAGCAGAGAGTAGGTATTTGAACTGGTATCCAGAAAACATTTCTGGTTATTTCCCATTGGCTCTTTCAGAGGGCCAGATGGCAGTATGGACCATTTCTCAGATCTTGGTGAACATGTGTTCTTCCTTACCCTTTGTGTGAATGGTTCATGCATATTTCATGTACCTTTAATGGAATGAATCCTTCTATGAAAAGGGGTGGGTTCTGGCAGCTCTGCCTCTGCAGGTACTTGGCTTTCTCCTTTTTAATTGGAAAATAAAATGCTGGGGCTCTTTCAGTACTAAAGTGACCTCAAGTGGTCTTGAATTCTTCCCTGGGGATGATTTTGGGTGTTTTGTTTTTGTTTGTTTTACCTGGCAGGGGCAGTAGTGGACTGGAACTCTGAAGGGACAAGATGCATCTTGGATGTGAATCCTTTGTGTGCAGTGTCTGGTGTCTGAAGCCATGATCAAAGGTCTTTCAAGCAGCGATCACATCAATCAACAGAGTGCCCCTGGGTAGTGTCCTCTGTTGTGATGAGGAACTATACAAAGCTGCAGTGGCACTTAAATAGAAAAGATACAAAATAGGTTTCTGGTAAAGGTTATGTCTTTGTAGAACTACCTCTTGTGGGACAGATGGAGCTGAAAGGCTGCAGGGTGTCAAGGGGAGAATTAGATTTAAACATTTTCTCTATTGTCCAGTGTGGAACTGTCTCTTCCCACACAGATATTTTAAAAAAGGAAAAAAAGTTGATGAGTAGCAGGGCACATGCAAGGAAGAAATAGTACTTAGTTAACTCAGAAACATGTTGTGAAGAATCACAGGTGGATGCTGCAGCTGTGAAGGGTGAGACAGAACTGAAGGACTGCTGGTAGAGGTTGCTGTTAGAAGATTTTTTTTTTTTTTCATCATCAGAGATGACCTGGAAAGTGGAATTTCCAGAAATGAATTGAGAATCTCCATAAAGAGATAAAAGAACATTCCACAAAATACTTTGTGAACTGGGATTAATTTAAATTAAGTACTTTTTTTAATTTGGTCATGGTGAAACAGATAATTCTCTCAAAGAGATTATGCATATCTTTAGTCTAAGATGTTAAAACTGCCACAAGACAGCTCAGAAGGATAGTGTCTTTTGGTTTTGAAGTGATGTTTACAATCTTATATCCTGAACTAAGTCAAATCCTTTACTTTCTGTTGGATGAGGATCCCTTTTTGCTATTTTCTGTTCCCAGTTTATTATTTTGCTTCTGGCTTTGAGCTACTTAGCCTACTTGTGCTATCTGTGATGAGTTATCTGGCTCTTCATAATTATTTTTTTTTTTTGGTAGCCTGTTTCATAGTGTAGTTCAAGATTTGAGTTTTCTTCTCAGAATTGCTAGCTGAAATATTGGTTAGCTATTGAGAGCAGATAATGCTGAACAGCAGAGAGGATTAGCTGGTAGTGTTAGAATAATTTTATTTTTAAGTAGCAGACACAACGTGATAACTGTATTTAGTTATTAACTTATCTCTTAGTCAAAGCACTGTCCAGACATTAGGGTCAGGAGTACGTGTGCCTCCCAGCCATCATTCTCCTTCCTCCAGAGGCATTTAAATCAGTGGAGAGAAGGCATGAAGAATTTCCCTAGTACAAGCCAAGCAGCAGAAATGTGTTGCAATAGCAGTTCTGTCACTCAAAGACCACAAGTACTGCACAGTGCCTCTGTAAAGCAGAAGTAGCCATCCAGAGAAGACAGAGGATGAAGACTATCATCAACTTTGCCTTCCAAACAGACCTCTAGATCTGTTCAGCTTGCAAAAGAAGTGTTGAAGACTCGTGGGGGAAGATGAGTGAGAGGAAGAGATGGTGCTGTGATTTTTATCTTTCTGGTTTGGACTCTGAGGTAGGTCATGACTTTTCAGACCCAGTTTTATAGCTTCAGAGTTGGTACACCTCTTAAGATCTTCCAGCAGAGACAACTTACTGTCCCCATGAATGTCAGATTTATTTTTTTTTTTTCTGGTGAATGCTGACATTCTTATGAAAGAGCAATCCTGACAGATTTGAACAATTGGTTTTGTGTGTTTCAAGTACACAGCACAATACACTTGAAAATAGTTCAGAGTTTTGTTTAATCCTTCATACAATTACAAAACAGATACTGCAATATGTTAAATTGGGAGTAATCAAAATTAATTAAATTTATGGACAAAATAACAGATTTGGTGTGAAGGCTGTGTTACATATGGCCAGAGCTTTTCTAAGTGTGAAGCAGAAGTTTGGCTCTATTGGAGGGAAAAAAAAAGGTAGCCAGGTAAAGACATGCAATCTGCTTGATTGCCATGATTGCCTGAAGGAAATAAGAAGGCCATTAATCAGTTTTTTTCCTATACAGGTGTCAGGCAAGTTCATTTGCCTGTGACCTTTAGCTACTGTATTTTTTTCCTGCTTGGGTGTCTCCCATGCCAAAACTTTGCATGATTGACCGACATTAATGTTAAAAGGACTTCTGTATTCTGCTCCAGTTCAATCAGTAGAGCACTGGGAGCAGCCCACTGGCAGTTTGTACAGGTGCAGGAATATTGACCTATGGGCTTTGCTTAACTACATTTTGGGAACTTGTTCCCCTAAGAAGTGGCAACTGTAGGACTTTGCTTTACCATCAGCTTTTCGTTTCTGATGGCTTGTTTCAGTCAGTACAATAGTGTATATCTAATCCTTTCATTATTTCAACCAACATAAAAAGGAGGTGATCTTGTTTCCCCTCAGGTCTTGTGGGGTGGGGAAAATGCAGATGTTTAATGCAGTAAGCTAAATAATAGATGATTGTAAATTCTAATGAATATTTATAGAGGCAAATAATAGGCCACACGTCAAGAAATAATATGCTTCCTGCTATGACTTCCAGTGTGGTTTAACATATCTAAAAGAGCAGCTAATGTAAAGAAATGTTTTTTTAACATTTAATTTTCACACTTTCTTAAAGTACAGATGATTTTTTTTTTAAGGCATGTTTCTGAACTCGCCTGGGGTGATGTTGTTTTGTTATTTGATACCTCAGAAGCATTGCAATGCTGAAAACTTTTTTTAACATAATCTTTCATTGTAGTTTGTTTAAGATGCCAAAGGGTTACAGTTTCTTTCTTTTACAATAGATGCTAAATAGCTGCTACAGAGTGGAAGTAAAACCCCAGCTTCAATATTTGATGTTCTAACAGAGTAGGAAAATGGTATTTTTTTTTTTCTTAGAGCTTTTTGTTTCACAGATAATTCTTGGAACTGCTGGAGGTTTACATTTTCTATGAATAACTGGGTAAAAAAATTACTCTGTAATTTGGGATATTTTAATATTGATTACAGATATTTTTCCTCTGGATACTCTGTTGCCTATACAAAAACAGATGTCGTCACAGTCTGAGTGAAGGCCACATGCAGATTTAGAAAAAACCCTCATCTTGGTGCCCACAGATAAATTGCAGCACAAATATGAGATGTTTTAGATCCTGTTACAGAAAGCACTGATCAAACTAATGGATTTTGGAGCATAGAGAATGACTGCCTTCAGCTGAACCTCTGGGCTACATCTGTACTATAGGAAGTTCATCAATTGCAGGAAATATTCTTGGACACTGCAACTCATCTTTATTTTTAATGGTTCCTGATATACTTCTGGCCAAAAAAATTTCTGGTCCTGGTTCAGCAGTAAAGGTGGGCCAGAGCCTGTTCTCAGGAGGCAGGCTGCAAAACAGCACCCTGCTTTGCAAACATCCTTTCTTGAATGACTTTCCTGAGTCCTGAGTGTGATTTAGTAAGCCAAGTGCTGAATTCAATAATCCCTTAGAGTCAAAACAATTCTTTATTTTCTATCAGTAGTTCTTCTGTACCCTGTAATGCCATTACATTTTCTCATTTCAAGGTTTGATTAAATTGGTATTTTAAAAGATACAGTGCAGTCCTTTAGTGGCAGTAATTAGAAGAATGCTAATTACTTTTTTTTTTTCTGTAACAGAGTTAGTTTTTAGACCTTAGTTTCAAGATCCATAGGCCAAGAGCTTTCACAAAGAATTTACTAGAAAGCTACCTTTCTATGAACCAATTACAATGAGAAATCTAGTTACTCTGTACAGAGATATAAATCCAGTCTCTCTTCATGCCCAGAGAGCTGGGATGGAAAAGAAAGATAAATTCTCTGAATGAATAGGAACTTGCTCAGCTTCTTGTAAAAGCTCAAAGGTGCTCTGCTCTGTTCTTTCCTTGGACTAAAGGAGAAAGTAAGCAAGTTGCAAACACATTTATCCACCCACTGTGCTATCAGTTGGCTCTATTCTGCCTTAAACAGACCAGTGATTGACATTAGAGGATGTTAGCATAATTAAAAATTTGAGGCAGTGTGTCTCTTTTTCTTCAGAGACATAAATTGGTAATAGTTGTATTTCAGTATAGGAGATTAGATATCAGGAACTCCAGATTATATTCCTGAATTTGCCTCTAGCTCAGTGTAAAACCTTAAAGAGTTGCTTTCTCTCATGGTAAAGAATTAACCAGAAGATGGCATTCCAACAGTCAGCTGCTCTGGCTCTACAGTGGTGGAGTGCCTCAGTTTTACATGATAGTGCTTCAAACAGGGTGTGCAGACACAAGAATTGTTCTTTGATCACATTTATTTTCAGCTGAGATTGGTCCCTGCACACCAAAAGACTGGAGTAGGTTGCTGCCAGCATCATTGTATGAGTGGTCCATATACACCCAAAGTGCATCCATGTGTTTCTGAAATATCTTGTACTGTTTGTGTACTGGGAATTATAAGTATTGAATGGTCACAGAGCAAAACTGAACTGGTTTGCAATAAGAGTCAGGCTTTAAAGTAATTGCTAACTACCAAAACCACTAAAAGTTGATGTCTTAATCATCTTCATTGGTCAGATAAAATTAATTTGCCATACAGACCTCCTTTAGGTTCTGATGTTAATAAAAATGCTTCCTGGAAAGCACATTACTATGAAAAATGAAGAGCAGAATTAAAATGATTTCATAAACTGATACTATGACTGACTGCTTTTATGACTCAGACCAGTGGTCTCAGATGGCTTACTGAAGCTTTTAGGACAGTGACCATCTTGTTTCTGTAGAATCTAATACAATATGGCTCTTTCTTCCCCTGGGATTCATCATCACAATCAATCTCCATTATTAAAAAAAAAAGAAAAAAAAGGAGGGAGGTGGGGAGAAAACACCAGTCTTCCTTAAAAAAGGATTTTTAAAGAAAGTAAAAACGTTTGTTTTTTTTTCTCTTCAAGTATGGAAGTAACTGTTGAGTTAATTCCATTCATGCAAGGAACAGCTATATATTGAGTACCTAAGAAAAAGTACATGGCTTTGTTACTGCAGGGCATATTCAACAAAATTAATCGCTTAATTTTCTGCACTACTTGCTTAAGGAAAAATTGTTGTAATACCAGCTGCATCTTCACAGTTATGTGACTGTTATAACAGTAAGCAATATTAACCTGAAGAACTTGATGACTGACCAGAAGAATCTAGTGATCATTTAAATGAAGTTCTAATATATTCCTGACTGTGAAGGCTGCACTGATTAAAATGTCCCCATGAAAGTAACAGGCTAAATTGGGCTCATTTCTTCCAGACCTTCTTTCTCATTTAGCAAAATGGAACTAAAGGAAACAATTTTTTTTCTTCATTTAAGCTTTGGCAAAGTACTCACATAGGATGAAGCTACTTCTGTAGTTTGGTATTTATTGAATATATTAATATACAAGATAAAGAAAAATCAGTACATTACTACTGTTTGTATTTTCATTGTACTTGTTGAGATGCTGCAGTTTCAAGTATTTCTATAATAAAATTTGATTCTTAAGGTAATATTTCACATGAAAACACAAGTAAGCCTCACTTGTTTTGCATGATTATTAGGCCAAACTTACTTTGACCTTGGTATTGAAGCCTAGTAGGAAAAAGATGTTAAGTGAAATTCTAGTGAATAACACAGAGGCAATAGCATGAGAGGTGAGGCCTGTCTTCAGGTGTGCATGCAGTTGGTTTATTTTCTCATGCCTGAAATTCCCTACTTACCTATTTTTGATGTGTGCCTTATTGATATGGCTTAAGCCTGTTACCCCCAGGTATGATGTGGGATCTCTAGCAAACCCACACTGGTCTGTGCGGGAGCAGACTGCGTGTCTCAGCAGTAAGGAAAGCAGCCTGAAAGCTGTTTTAATTTACAGGAGCATAGCAAAGACACAGTTCACCCTGGGTAGTCAGTTTGGCTTGGTTTAGTTTGTCAGTCCTACAGGAGAATAATAATCTGGCAAGAGCCCTGAGAGCAGCTCAAACTTGGTTTCAGAGCTGGCAGAGGGTGGCAGCTATCTTGAGCCATGGTGGATGGGCTGAGCCAAGAGCTGAAACGAGGGCAGAGCCCAAGGCTCCCTGCATCAGCAGCTTTTGGCAAAGAGCACAGAAATCACAGAGGATTACATTTTTTTAAAAACTAGGCTTTTTTTTTTTTTAAAAAAAAAAAAAGGAAAAAATTATTTAAAGATTTAAAAGTTTAAGATAGAATGGGGAAAAAGGGAATGGGATGACCCCAGGTCATCCTTGCTTTCCAGCAGTCTGAGGGTCAGATAGAAGCAGAATCTCAAGGTCATCATGGTGAGTCTGGCTTTCTTCTGAAGTGCCACATGCCCCCTTTTTAGGTAATGTATCTTATTTTACTATATAACCATATTTGGAAGATTCTCAATTCCATGTATTAATCTCTATTTCTTAATAATATATCAGCTTCATTGTCCGTCACAGGAGCTGTGACAACTGGCCTAAAACAGAACTATGATAGTTGGGCATTTCTTCATGAACCAAGTAATTACCTCTATGTGGGAAAAAAAAAAAAAAGAAAAAGAAAAGGTAAAAAGCAACGTTTTAACCTTATTTATCTTAAATGTGCTAGAGCTGGCTGACCAGCCAGGGGAAAAAAAACCAACCCAACAGAATTGGTCCCCCCCTTGCCATGCACAGGTGCCCTGGTGGGCTATGCTATGGTACATTGCTGTGGGCAAAGATCAAAGGCCTGGTCATGAAGGGAAAATGAGCCCAGAGTTTTGAAGAACATTTATTTACTCTTTCTTTAATATAAGTTCTAATTTAATTGTGACCAAAATGGAGGACTTAAATGATTTAAGATTTTGCAGCCTGCCCTTAATGTACTGTATTATTAATATGGTACTATGCAGATACATAGAAGAGAGGATGGAAACACAGGGCTCCCTCAGCCTTGAAAGGTTACAGTCTGAATAATATACTCTCTTTTTTCAGCTGCTTACTTCCTATTACACACAAATCAACCTAATTATCTACCAAGTCATATTTCAAATGTTAATTCATTTTAAAAATTTGGAGTCATTTGGCAACAAATCTCTCCTAGCTATACCTGGATGCCCTTAATTGATTTTGGGTGGAGAAATAATACATTTAAACACAAGACAACCTGATTCTAGACAAAAATCAATTATATTTTTATCATGTTAGTGTTCAAGCTGAATAGCAGTTTAAAATCTTTGAAACATTTTCTTGCATTTGCTTAAAGAAAATGTTATCAATTTGCATTAAAGTTAAATGCTATGTTTTTAATTTTGTTGAACTATTGAAAGGGCTGGAATGGAATTTTCAGAAAGATGCAGATTGCTCATAGTTTCCTTAAAGTCTGGCAGTAAAATCTTTGTTAATTTTTTGTTGCACTTCCATAGACTCGTATATTAGCACTGTATGTGGACTGCAATGCCATGTTTGGCATACAATTTAGACTAATATTTTCAAATGTTAAAATCTAAATAGGAAGCCAAAAGCAATTCTGAGATGTGTATAGTGTGCATAATACAGAAAACTTCACAATTAGTAGAGATGGTGGAATACTACTCAAACTGTAATCAGTGTATTCCACTATTAATAATCAAGATATTTTGAAATTTCTGCTTTATTGATGTGTAAATTTAATCCCTTTCTAATGACCAAATTCTAATTTACGTATTGACATTCAATACAACCTACTGCCATAGTATTTAGCTCCTCTACTACAAACAAATCAGTGCTAAAATAAATTATTAAAACTAAAAATACTGAAAACTGATCTCTTTTAGGTGACAGTTTGGAAAAATCCTTGGGTTTGGTTTTCTAAAATCCATTTTATTTCATCCTAGATCAGATTTACAAAAAAGTAAACCCACAAAAATATCTGTGAGGGTTGTTCCTGTTGGTGTTAGAGCTGTTCTTGGAACCCACGAGTAGAGGATGGAACTTTTTTGTCATTTTCTCTGTATAGACTTAATAGCAATGGATATCTAAACTGTGTGCCTACCAGTGATCTTGCAGTACCACTTTAATTTCTGTGAGATGCACAGTATTTTGTAATTTAGCATTGCCTCCAACTGCTCAAGGGAAATTATTTGACCTCTTTGGGTGTCTGTGCTAGGTATACAAAATCTGCTAATGCGGGTACAACAGCAATGAGAAGCTGAATGAGAATCACTTTTTATTGTAACTTTTGTTTGGTAGCTGAGCATTGGATTAAACCTTTGAACATGGTGGGTTTTAGCAAAATTCTTTATTAGTGCTTTTAATAATACAAGTGAAAGAAAAATATTTAATGTAGTGGTGAAAATTCCACTCACTGTGAAAGAGAGGAAATGTTTATTATAATAATGCTTTAAGCTGATATAAAATGCTCTGATCCATTGCCTATTACAACAGATACAAATAAAGGACACTATCTACATGGTATTTTATCTTTGAAAACTAATGCCCTGAAACTGCCTGAATTACTTCTATATTGCCACTTAGATGAATAAGGACTATTCATGGGATTGTCAAGAGCAAATCATATCAGACCTATCTAATTTGCTTCCACAACATGGTTACAAGCCTTGTGGGTGTGTAAGAGAAGCAGTAAATGATGTGTATCTTAAAGCTTTAAACAAATCTCACACGACATGAGGAACAGAAATCTGGTTTTGATGAAAATTCAATCGTGTAGGTGTAAACTGTCTGGAAAAAACAAATCTAACCAGAACAAATATCAGTGCTTCCACCCATCAGGTGGCATCTGTCCTGACTACAGGTTTCTTCTTTTAATTAATGACTCTGATTAAATGGAATATATTTATTACATTTGGATAGAACACAAGCCAAGATGGTATCAAACTCTTGGCCACCATTTTGCAGGCCAAGATGAGAATTCAAAAGATGAGCTGAAGCAGTGCTTTAGAGAAAACCAGAACTCTATTTATAGAGTCACAGAATTGTTTTGACAGACTTTTGAGTCCAGCCTCTAACCCAGTACTGCCATGTCCACCACTGAACCATATCCCTCAGCACCACAACTACATGTCCAGGGATGGTGAGTCAACCCCTTCCCTGAGTTCCAATGCTTGATAACATGCTCAGTGAATAAATTTTTCCTAATATACATTCTAAATCTCCCTTAGTGCAGCTTGAGGCCATTTCTTGTCTTGTTAATTGTTCTTTGGGAGAAGAAACCAACACCCACCCTGCCACAGCCTCCTTTCAGGTAGCTGTAGTGAGCAGTAAGGCCTCCCCTCAGCTTTCTCCAGGCTAAACAACCCCAGTTCCATCAGCTATGCCTCACAAGACTATGCTCTAGACTCTTTACCAGTTCTGTTGCCCTACTTTGGGCATGCTCTAGCACCTCAATGTCTGTTTTGTAGTGAGGAGCCAAAAAGTGAACATAGTGTTTGAGGTGTGGCCTCACCAGGGGATAATCCCTTCCCTTGTCCTGCTGGCCCCATCATTTCCAACAAAAGACAGGGTGCTGTTGGCTGCCTTGGCCACCTGTGCACACTGCTCATATTCAGCTGGATGTTGGCCAGCAACCCCAGCATCCTTTTCCACTGGGCAGTTTTCCAGCCCCTCTTCCCCAAGCCTAAAGAGTTGCCTGGAGTTGTTGTGACCCAAGGCAGGACCTGGCACTTTGACTTCTTGAACCTCATACAATTAATTTTGGCCCATCAATTCAGCCTGTCCAGATTGCAATGTAGAGTCCCCCTGCCTTCAAGCACATCAACACTCCCACCCAGCTTTGTGTCTGCAAGCTGAGCTGAGGGTGCTCTCAATCTTCTCATCCAGAACTGTTCCCAGTACTGAGCCTTGGTGACTGCCCATAACTGAATTTATCTCCTTTCACAACTGCTCTTTGGGTCCAGACATCCTGCCAATTTTTTATCCAGTGAAGAGGTTTTTCCAGGGGAAGGCCATGGGAAACAGTGCCAAAGGCTTTGCTGAAGTCCTGGTAGACAACATCCACAGCCTCTCCAACATTCGTTAAGTGGGTCACCTTATCACAGAAGGAGATCAGGTAAGTCAAGAAGGACCTTCCTCTCAAACCCATGCTGACTGGACCTGATCACCTGGTTGTTCTCTATGTGCTATGTTACAGCACTCAAGATAATCTGCTCCATAACCTTCCCTGGCACTAAGGTCAAACAGACTGAGATGGTTTCGCAGATTCTGCTTCTAGCCCTTCATATAGATGGGGATCAGATTTGCTTATCTCCAGCCCATGGGGACCTCCCTGGTTAGCCAAGACTGCTGACAAATGATGGAAAGTGGCTTGGTGAGCACTTCTGCCAGCTCCCTCAGTACCCTTGGGTGGATCACATCTGGCCCCATAGATTCATGTGTGGCTAAGGAGTGTAGTAGGTCACTGACCAGTTCCTCTATAGGGGCTGCATTCAGCTCCTATCTTCCAGCTCAGGGGGCTGGGAACAGAGAGAGCACATGGTCTCGCTATTAAGGACTGAGGAAAAGGAAGAAATTTGTGCCTCAGCCTTTGGTCACTGTTTCCCCCTGAAACATATTCAGCAGGGACAAGTACAACACATGAGGAGCAATTCCGAAGCAATCCGTAATGGATACGGTCACCCGCTATTTTCCCCCTGGGCTGTTTTAGTAGAGCCAGCGGCAAGGAGCTGCCTTTGTGCTTCTGCATCACAGTGCCACCGCTCGGCACTTTACCCGGGAAAGCCCCGCTTCGTTCACCAAGCCGTAGCAGTCCTCTCAGCAAAAAATCCTCCATCTCCTGCTACAGAGATAGCAGAGATGCGCTCTCTCCGGGGCCGGTCAGCCCCGCCACGGGTCCTCTCGGCCTCCCACGCTATGCAGACACCGGCCGAGGTGGGCGAGGGCCAGGCTGTCCCGGCGCAGCGCAGGGGGCGGGCCGCGGCGCAGCGAGACGGCGCCATCTGAAGGCGCCGGTGCCGGGGCAGGCGGCGGACATGGGGGCTTTCGCTTGGCTTTGGGCGTTGCGCGCCGCCCGCCTTCCTGTCGGCGGCGCTTGGGCTCCAACGATGCCGCGACTCCACCCGGGCTGCGGGCCCGCCGCTTGCGCCGTTTCCTTTGCTGACTCCGCGGTGAGTGAAGCGTCAGGTCTCCGCCGTGCGCCGGAGCCGCCCCGGGGCGGGAGGGGAGAGTCGAGCGCATTGGTGCCGGAGGCGCCCTGTGTGGCGGGGGGACGGCGGCCGCTCTCTCCCCGGGGCCCCCCCCGGCTACTTAGGTGGCGGCTCCTGCCTTCAGGTGTCAATGAGCAGGTTTACCACGGCGCGGACTTTGCAGGCAAACCATCGCCTGAGGGGACAAAAGTATTGGTAATGGAACTGCTCGAACTCGGGGGTCTGGCGGATATCACGGAAAAAGGCAGTGTCAAGGTCGGACTCGGTAAGGACGATCAGGAGGAGGAGCAAAACAAAGAGGAGTCCAACTGTCACAAGGAGCAAACGGAGGACACTTAAAACAAACTTATTCACCTGTTCCGCCTGCGCCGACCCCAGGCCGCCGGCGCCGGGGCACAGGGCCCGCAGCTCGCCGCCCGCCTCCTCCGCCTCGCCCGCCACTGGCGTGCCGGCCTCCGACTCCTTCTCCCCCTCGATGCTGCACGGGGCCCCGTTCGCCTGCCGCGACAGCAGCATCAGCTCCAGGCTGTGCTCGGCCACCGGCGTGGGCAGCACGCTGTCCGCCGGGCTGTAGTTCTCATCGGCGATCACGGCCACCCGCTCGCTGCTCTCGGCGCGCCCGCCGCGCCCGCCGCCCGTGAAGGCGTCGCCGTGGGAGGACGAGCGCACCGGCGTGGAGTGGGCGCTGTCGCGGAGAGATTCCAGCCCTGGGGAGGGAAACAGGCAGGGGGAAAAGGGAGACATTTAGCGGTCTGAAGGTGAGGGTCATCCCTGCCACCGCTGGACCCCCTCCCACACCCACCCACTGCTCCATCACCCAGCTGCTGTGCTTGGCCAGGGGCCCTCGGGGCCAGAGCCCAGAGCAGCCCCTTCCCTGCAGCTCGTGATGTTGACGTGACTCGTCCCTGACACCCGCTGGCTGTCAGTCCGGACCGCAGGGTGCCAGGCTTGTTGCCAGTTGATCACAAACGCGTCCCTGTGCTGCTCAGAGTTGCCAACTCCGCCCCCCC
>JANHOA010007697.1:0-16434 GCA_027559835.1 Ispidina lecontei
TCCCCTGCTCTGGGTGCCCCTGCTGGAGCAGGGGGTAGCACCAGATGATCTCCAGAGGGCCCTTCTAGACTCTACCATTCTGGGACTCTTGTTTGACCCTCTAGCTTATCAGTGAGATAAGCACACTCTTCCATTCACAGGTTTTCTGAGTGTCGATTCTGGGCAGGGGGAGAGGAGCTGTGCAGTGAACTGCTTGTGTGTACATCCTGCTCCTGCTGAAGATGGTCTAGTGCTGCACCAGATGTGAAGAGTCAGGGAAGGAAACCCCAGAGTTTGTGACAGGCTCACCACAATGATGGGATATGTTAATGGTGCCCAGCACATTTGGTACTTTACTATTTCTCTTGACATTTGAATGTTAGAAAATGTAGTTTGTTCTTCCTCTTCTAGCAGTGCTTTTACTTATAACTCATGTGTGCACAGGACTGTTATTTCAGAGAACATGAACGGCATATTTCTGCACTCCCCTCCTGGTTAGAGTCGTAATCCTAATTACCTTTTCTTTGCATTTCTTTCCACCTTTTCTACTTCTCACATTTTATGAAGCCAGTTATCATAAAGTGATTTTCTGTAAAGAATTATGAGTCTATCATCTCTATCATCTCAAAATTCAAATCCTGCCTGAACTGTGTAGATTATCAGGAACATCTTAGAATATTTTTTTTCTGCTCATTTAGGTCCACTTGGAATCAGTAAGGTTTGTCTTTGAAACTCTTAGAGAGTTCTGTTGCATGACAGGCATGAATCTACCTGTGCAGTGAATAGTGGAGGGTAAGGGCAGGGTCTCATCTTCCTCATCCATGGAATCAGAGATGACATGGCAGAACTGCACAGCATAGGAGAAGGGTTGTGAGGCTACCTGGCAGTGTTAGAGAGATATTAGAAAACCTGATGTCTGTATGCAGATGAAGAAAACTCAGGATCATGAACTTAGGGAGATTAAATCTGAAAGAGCAGAATTGAGGTTAAGAAAGAGTTTAAGGGGCACTTTGCAAAGGAATCAAAGCCAACAGTAAATCTTCCTTCATATGAGAGCAAGGCCAACAGGTGATCAAGACATGAACACTCAGCCAAGACAAGGCTGTTGCTAAAAACCTAAAAATTTTTTTTTACTATCTAGTGCTCATAGTGGAAGAAACCTGAGACATTACCACTCCAAAATCTTACTTTGTGGAGGGAATAATCAGATAATTTCTCCAAATTTGAAGAGATTATTAGGGGTGCTACTGACCTATAAATGCTAAACCATTGCTAGAACTGGGTGACAGTTACCTAAAAGCTGTAGAGGAACTGGAAGGTGAAATGGCCAGGTGAGTGAAGGTGGTGGAATGACCTTTGGCTTCATGCCTGTTTGGTAACACAGTGGCAAATACAGTATCTTTCAAAACAGGCCCCAGGGAGAACAGTGCAACCAGACCTGCCAGGGTGATGTGTACACCAAAGGTGTTACCAGAAACTGCCATAGCAGTGGTGTGTTGGGATGGACATATGAACATGATATATGTGAGAGGATTCAAGATTGCTTTTGTAAAGGAAATCCTACTTCTCAGAAATCTCTGGAGTTCTTCAAAGAAGAAAGTTGACAAGGATGTGTGTAAACATGATCCAGTTGACGTAGTCTACAATTTCGAAAAGGCATTTGTCAAAGTTCCTGACCGAAAGCTTTTAAGGAAACTAAACAGGCATGGAGTAAGAGAATAAAGGTAGCATATGCTAGTGTGACATGGAAAAGGGTGAACAATAAGGCAAAAAGATTTGCTAAGAAGACTGAATTATTTAGAGCCAGTAGTGAAAAACTGCCCAAGGACTGTAAGAAACAGAGAGCACAACAAAATGATGGATGAACTTGAGCAGCAATAAATGTAATTAATATATAAATAAATGTAAATAAGTATAAATAAATGTAAAGTAAAACGACTGGGGAAATAACAATCACATCTTTCCCATATTGAATGATGGGCTCTGAGCATTACTGTTCAAGACTCAAATTTTAGAGTTATTAGACACACTTTCCAAGAAAGTCAGTCCAGTGTTCACAAGCTGTGAAAAAAACATGATGAAACATTAGGAATCATCAGAACAACAGACACCGTCCCTCTTTTCTGCATCCTTCAGCACAGCTACAACTCTGGGAAATGACAGAGGGAAGGACCTGTAAAGTGCTTCAAAATAATGACAGGAGACAGTGGCTAGGGATCAATTGTTCATCATTTCCTCCAATACAGGAATTAGAAAACATCTGGCGAAGGCAGTAAGAGTGAGATTTGGAAGAGACGGAAGGATGTGACTCATCATGCAATTAGCAGTAGACCTCTGAGACTCCTCACCCAGGGATGCAGTAGTTGCAGCAAGTTTGCTCTGGGTCTGGAGGAGACAGGAGCAGTTCATGGAAGAGAAGTCCACAGAAGGTTACTGAACATATATAAACTTACCCAAGTTGCACAGCCATTGAGCTTAAAGCAGAGGGGTATGAAAGGGTGCATGCTCGCCCTGTGTTCAAGCTCTGTGAGTCTTCAGACCATGGCCATAGTTAGAGACCATGAGTAGACGGGCTGATGCAGTGAAGGTGTTTTTAGGCTCTGTAAACTCATCACAAAATAGGTCCATGTGTCTGCGCCTCTTCTAAGTACTTTCTTTAAAAATCACAAATCCTGAAGTCTCACCTGCCAGCTGCAAGTGTGGGACGAGAACTTCATAAACCAGGTTCTGTGGCAGGGAGGAGGCAAACATGGCAGGCAGGGAACTCTCTCCTTGTATACTTAGGAAAAAAAACAGGATGTGAGTGATTGGTGAGCTGCCTGAGCATGTCCTGGAGCTGGCAGCCAGAACTGACCAAGTCCCCAATGCTCTTCAGCCATGCCATGCCTGGTGTCCCCCTTGATGTAGAGATGCATGCATGTCTGAAATCACCAAGTTTCTTCTCAGGAACCAGATGAGTATCTCAGCCAGCATCTCCTGCATGTGTCCTGGCACCTTTTCTGGATATGTAAACCTCTGTGAGCCTCTTCTCTCCCAGATTTCCTTCTGCCTTTGTCATTTTTGGAACACACACCGGTGCTTGCTGCAGTGATGTGGGCCAGGATGTGGCTGGAGGCATGCGGACAGCTTTGCTGGGGTCGGCTGATGGCGTCATAGCTGATGGGACCTGTGCCTGATGGAAGTGCTGTGGGCCCTCGGTCCTGCCTTGGGCAGAAAGTGAGGGGCTTCCATTTTTCCCTCATTCCCTGGCTTTCATGCCCGCAGTGAGTCAATGTCCACCTAATGACAGAATCCCAGAACAGCAGGGGTTATAAGGGACCTCTGGGGATCATCTTGTCTAATCCCCTGCTGAAGCAGGTTCACCCAGAGCAGTCTGCAGCAGTAACCATGAGTAGTTTTGGAAGTGTTAAGCATAAGTAAACGTTACCAGGAGCCTTTCTAGTGCTGGCAGTTAACACCTTGGCTGTCTGTGCTGGCGGCACAGGAAGAGGTCTTGACATCTGCTTATACAGGAGTGGTTTTGAAGGGAAGCATTGTGTGTTTTCATGGCAGTTCCTATGCAGAGGTGATGAAAAGTGTGTGTTTTGGCAAATCTTTTGTTTTATCATGGTGGCTTGTGGCGGGGCAGCTCCTATCAGCCGCCACTTTGACAAAGCACCAGAGGATTCTGTTAAAAAGTTGTGTTTAGTAATTGTAGTCGTCGTGTCAGACCATAACTGACTTGGAGCTGAAGGATTTTTTGCGAGATGAGTAGCTGTGCCAGCAGGGACCCAAGTCTCCTGGGCCAGCCGCGCTCTCATTAAGATTTGCCGCTAGCCGTGGCGGTGTTCGGCAAGTATGTGACGTGCATGCTGTTATTGTATGCTTGGCTTGTCAGCCTGCAGCTTTCTGACACTCACTTATGTCACTCTTTATTCAGAGAGGAAGAAGCTTTTGATAATTTGACAAGACAAGCTCTTAAACGATCTAGGTCATGGCCTTCACTGTCTGTGATTGTGAACATATTTCCTGAAAGCCCTGTCACTCATCACAGCTACATTTTCTCCCGGGGAGCCGAAGGCCCGTCCTGGTTTCCTGTCAGCGCGTGCATTTTGGTTATTCATATGCCAAATACAGTAGTGGGGTTTTTCCTTCCCTTTTGCAAATGCTTGCATGTTAGTGAGGCTAATCCTCTCCCGCGCGCTGTGCTCCCAGCAGGGCCGCCGTCGAGGGCCCTCTCGGTGCAAGGCAGACGACCGGCCAAGGGGAGCAGAAAGGAGGAAAGGCCGCTTAGTGCTGTTTTTGTGTTTGCTCATTGTTGTGGAAATATGAGAACTGGTGGCAAGGGTCTTGTCTATTGAGCACTTGAGTCCTGGTCTGCTGTCAGGGGCTGTTTGAGATTGAGTATTTTATTTTCTTTGATGTTCACATTTGAGAATAGAGAAGTGGGAATTAAACAACAGATGCATTAAGCTGTTGTTCTGGTAAAACAATAATTAGCACCTGATAAATTTCAGTGTGGGTCAAAACACACAGTATCTCTCCTTGATTCATCTGTTTGGCAACCTTATCAAGGATCAGGCTCCTGTAGGAATAACCACTCTTCCAAATGAGCTGGACGTGGGCCACTGCAATAACAGCTCAGATTTGGAGAAATTAATCGCTTGGCACTTGCATGGCAAAACACAGGGAACGGTGGTGGAAGGTGAGGGGAAGCACACCTCACTAGTGCTCTCAGCCACAGTGCCGAGGTGGCACTGCTCTACAAGTAGGCACCTTTTGTGCTCATACATCTAAATGCGAGTAAGGTCAGACCACTGGGGCAGGAAATAAATGCAATTTTATTTTATTGCTGTTCATCACACTGCCATCGTACTTGTATACGAAAAGAGCTTTTCTTTAAATGAGGGCCATTCATGGTTAAGTACTTTAAAATAAGGAAAATCACAGGTTTGGTGGTTGTTTTGTCTGGTTATACTCTCTTCCATAGAAAACCTCTATGCTTCATTTGAGAAGTCGGTATTCATCAGTAATTGTTAATTACACTTTTTGTCATTCTATGATAGAAGATACAGACAATAACTCCGAGCTGATGCAGGGTAATAAGACTCCTCGTTAAAAGCATTATTTCTAAAAAGCTGTTTTTTAGCAAGACATCTGGTTTCCACAATTGTATTCAACATCTGAAGTCCATAAGTGATCATTGTGATAATGAAAAGTATTACACTGAATCACCATCTGAAGAAATATGCTTGGACATTTTTCCCTTGCCACCTTCTTCCTACTTCCCTTACTCTTAAAGACTGGTTATAAAACCTACCTCTTGCTAGCACTGCGTAGTGGCTGGGACTGGGCCTCTCGCAGTATTTTGGTAAGAGCTGTGCCAACTGTCATTCCCTGCTCTGAGTTACAGATTTTGACTCTAAATGGTTTCTAAAAAAAACAACAACCAAACTATTCTTCAAAAATAATTTATCATTATTAAATAGCTGCTGTGTGAGTAAAGGTCATATCTTAGAGTGGCGTTTTGCCAGTATATGACCAACTCATTGATTGCAATTTTTCAACCATATTACTTTAGGGATACTGTGGTAATCGAAAACTACCCAGAACTAATGTATAAATAACTGCCTGCTACCCTGTGCTAAACCAGCACAAGTCTAATGTTCAGCTGAAGCCCTTTACAGGTTTGTGAGAGAAGACAAGCCTTTTGGTGAAATATTTTTATATGCCACAGAGTTTATATATCACGCCTCTGAGTCCTGTGTAAGTTAGTGGAGGACGAAAATCCTTTTGTTTGCACTCGGATAGCTTGAGTGTGTTCAAACTGTTAAATGTTGCAGTCTCCTCCTGTTAGAAATGTGTTGTTCCTCACACATTTTCTTTACAGAATTAATAATATAAAGCTCAAATATTTACATGCTGTATTTGAGTAAGAGGAGAAATGTTACACAGAGGAGATTATAGATTTTTCTCCAGAAAATTGTGTAACTGACAAAATGAATAAATATAAAATAAAAATAAATATAAACAATATAATTTCCATCACATCCAGTAAAAACATACTGTATATGCTATAGGGTGACTGTCAAATACTTGGATTATTTTTTGAGAAATTCAGATGCTAATATTTGTAGTTGGGTGGGGTTTTTTTTTAATTAACATGCCCCATCAGAATAAAAGAAGACAAGAATTTAGGCATGGGTGAAAAATTCATTCAAAATCTAAAGAAATGTTAATAGTACTCATTTGCAAGCAGTCATGAGACTTCAATGTTTGAAGTTGGAGCTACAGCATATTATATAGAAGCTCTGGAATAACTAATACTGCTTTTAAAAATACTGAAAATGAGATTGGTAAGCCAAATTACTAATTGTTCAAATGATTAAGGAACTATTTTAATTTAAAAGTAAATGTTTCAAACAAAAGTGAAAGGCCACCATTGAAGTAACTCTTTTAAACATTGAAATGGCCACAGACAAAGTGCCACTATTTCTGTGTTCATTTGTGGCTTGGTGGTCATACCAGGAGACAGAAATACTGTAAATATTGTAAAAATATTAAGAACCCTTGAGAAAGTGACCTGTGGCTCACTGATAATTAACACTTTTATTTTTAAAGATGATCAACATTTTCCTCTTTCTTGTCTCTCATGTATTTCTCAGGTTTATTGTGTTTTTGCTGTGATTCAAAAATCTGCGATATTTTTTACAAAGGGCTGAATTTAGAACTTTGTGTGCAAGTCTGGCAAGTTTTAAAAAAATTTAAAAAAGGAATCAAGCAAGCCACTGTGAAAATAGAAACATTAAAGCAATCGTACTTCTTGTTTACAGCTCATCTGACATTACGCTACTGAGGATTATTACATGTAACAATTATATTTTGATTAGGATAGAAATATGTACAAAAATACTAAAATAATTATGATTACATATTATATTGTGAAATATTTTCATTTCTAAGAAATGAGAGGCAGATATCTTGTGATTTAATTTTCAAAACATAGTGTGAATTTAACGTTTTAAAATGTAGTATTTAAAGTATTTTCTTTTTGTCTTGCAGTGTTAATAGTTATTACAGCTAAAACCCATTTTTCTGCCAAATGTCTAACCTTCAGAGAAGGGGAGAGAGAAAACTGTTACTGGCTTTCTGACAGTGGCAGGGAGTGTGTTAAACCAGTGTAAAATTCAATTAAACTGTCTAGCCAGGTTTTTGAAGCTGAAATGCAGACCCTTTCAGTTAAGCTTCTTATTTTCCTGTGACCGACACCGGTGGATACTGTGTTATGCCAAAACCAACAGGCTGTAAAGCACCTTGTTTCATGCTCCTAGCTGATCAATATTTTTATTTTCCAGGCTTGCCCAGAAATATGGAGGCAGTATCACCTAACAGTAAGTAGAAACACTGTTTTTATTTTCTTCTACACCCAGTCTATTTACTCTTCTGTGAGCTGCTGACCATAAAATATAGACAAGCATCTTCTGCAAGAATAAACATCTAAAGAGTTTTTGAACTGAAGAATGCAATGAAACACTGTCACTATTTTTTTTAAACATCTATAGAACTTAGGAATTTGTTTTAATACTGTAATCATTAAATGAGTGCTTGCAGCACTCTCTTCTCTCAGAAACTACATTTACACATATAAAGAGGGTTAAATTTTAAGTTGAGATGCACAGCAGAAGCAGTAACCGCATCTCAGTTAACCCAGATGCTGGTAATTAGTCACTGTGCGTGACAAAGCTTTCTTTTTAAGTGAGTAAAGTAAATCTCAGAGTGGAGATGTTAATTTGAGCAAATACACTTTATAAACTTTTGCAGATTATTTCTAATCTGTAAGGTCATAGCTGTAACAACTTCTTTTGCCTGCCTTAGTTTATCTTTAATCACTGAAACAAGAAAACAAAACTTTGTGAACTGTACCACTGTGTTGTTACTTGAGGTTTTTCCTCATATGTAAAGCATTAAAAAATAAACCAAAATGCTTATAAATTTTGAAAATGTTGAAACCTGGAATAATACTTAACTGGTTAAGACAACATTCAATTGATTGATATTTAAAATCTTGAATATATTCATTTATAGATTATATGTAAAACAAGCTTTTAAAGATTAGTTTTTCTGCTGTTCATCTGAATCCTTGGTGTTGTTGTGAACCAAATCAGCCTTGCATGTATTTAGCTGTTACAGATAATTAATCGCTTCTCTCCTTTCAAAACAGAGTAGAAAAGTTTGTCCAGTACTTTTCTTGATGGTGTGGGCTTTTTCTTTTGAGTAATAAATGGGATGTGCTTTTTTATTTGTTGCCTCTAACACTTCACAGTAGTGGAATGTTCTTTCTTTTTTTTTCTTTTTTTTTTTAAATTCAGTGAATAGGAGAGATTTATGCTTAAAACCACTTGCCTACATTTTCTGCATAATGATTTTAAAACAAAGATCTGTTTTGGAATTCCTTCACCCTTTCTGAGAATTAATTTTTATTTTAAATAGACTTAAAAAATAGAATCACATTTTGAGCAAAGGGTGCATTCAAACAGTATTTTTGTTTGCTTTTTTAAAATTACATGAAAAGGTATATACTGACTTTCATTATAGTCTCTAAGGCTGCATGTGAAAACAATTTGTGACATGTTAATGATATTTGGAATCTCGTAATTAGATAAGGAGATTAGATGCAGTAGTATGTCGGATTCTGTTTTTTACTGAGGTATAAGATTTCATTTTATTTTAGTCTAGCTTACCATTGAGAATTCCTTCAAAAAGTGAGTTGCAATCAACACTTAGAAAATACTTATTTTTGTAAAAAAGTGTGTGGGAGCTTAGACAAGTGGCTACTAGCACAGAATTTGAAATATCTGAAGTAGAAAATTTTGTCTGTGAATTTTGTAGAAAGTCTTTGGAGTTTACCCTATACTTAGTATAAAGCTGATAACATTTGCCAAAAGAGCCTCTTGTTAGAAAATGCAGTAAGTTACAAATACGAGCATATTATTAAAAGTAGGTATTTGGAAATTCTTAGTGCATTTTAGGGACATTCTGAAATGTGGTAAACTATGGACATGTAAAGGTGAATTGGCATCAAGTCAGACGCAAGATACTGATACATATTTTTATTTGTAGTGAACTGCAGATTATCTGCAAATTCCTGTATATATGGGAAATGCTTTTCTCATCTCCTTTTTTTTGTATGGGAAAACTTACTTTGACTCTGAGTTTCATTAGTAATCAGATTGAGCCTGGAATTTAAAAATTTGCCTGGCTACAGACATTCCTGATATTTAAAATAAGTTACACCTTGAGAAACTGCTTTATCTGAATTTATTAAATTCAGTCCTAGCTTTTATTATTGTATTTAAATATGCTCTTTTGCATCCAAAGAAGAACAGAATAGTGCTCTCGCCAGAATCAAAACTTACAGGTTAGAACAATGTATATGTTATATATATTTATAGAACTATAACTAAGAAGTCAACATCTGTGACTCTTATATCAGTGTAGTAGTATTTCACTGTAGACATTAGTTTATAATTTTCCTAGTTTAGAATAAATATTTCTGTACAAATAGTAAAACAGTTTTAATGAAAATAATAGCAGTTTTTTTAAAAGTACTGTTGTGGATGTTTCTGTGCTGCAGAGGTTGCCTGGTTATTAGCAAAGAGACTAAGGTGCTGCAGCGAGTTTTTCCTCTGCTTTAGCTGAGGGTACAACCACTAGATTTAAATTAATTTTGGTAAATTGTTCATGAGCATCACACACACATGCAGGTACATGTAAGTGCCAGTAAAACAGGGTGTTTGGGGTTGTTACAGCATTGTTTATGGAGAGCCATTTCAAGGTCTGTCTAAATATTTTGCATTATATAAAGTATTCTTGAATCATTACTATGAATAATTGTGAAAAACCGCACAGCCTTCCACCTTTCTCTTTTGTGAGGCTTTTAGTGATCTTATTCATTATCAGAGTCTTTCCGAAGAGATGGACTGCCATCTATTGACTTCTCGGAGCCCCTGCACAGAAACATGGATTGACTAGAACAATGACTAAATAATAAATCCATTCTGCTGTTATGGGTGGTAGCTGATTTTTGTTTACCATAGCTGTGGTGACTAATTTTGGCACTTTACAGGTAATTTGTTTTATGGGAAGAAATGTCTTATTCCAACCAAAATAGACTGCCAGTACAAGAAATCTTATGAGCAGTTGAAATAACAGAAAGGATTATAAGTGGAGTATTTTAATTTTCCTTTTGATAGAAAAAAGATTATCATATTGTATTCAATGAAGCTTAAATTTAAAGGCTTTATGATAATCTAAGCTTTATGAGTGGATGTAGTTAGTTTCTTTAAATTTGTTCTTTTAACTCTGTCAACTAGAATTATTCCAAAAAAAAAATCCAATCAAAGTCAGCAGAACAATCCAATTCCCACTGTTTAAAATAATATTTCATAATCTCTTTACGATAGTGATTTAAAACTTTTACAAATCATTTTAATTGTGCCTGCTTTCTATGTATTTCTCCTATATCAGAAAAGGTGAAATCACATTTGTCAAAACATATTTTAAGTTTTTCTTCATGTAGGTATCTATTTGCAATAAATAGGTCGGTTTTGATACCTGCTTACATTTACCAAAGGGGTTATTATGAATGTAAATAATAACACATGGACTTTGCTGGCAGATCCAGGATTAACAGTTTTGGTCATCACTCCCTGCAGTGTAAATAATAACACATGTGGCTGGTTTTTTTTTTCACAGACAAGGCATTTGAAAGTCTTGTAAAACTCTTTGTTCTAGATAATTAAGAACTTTAGATCACAACTTTGTCATTCTAAATGCCACATGCTTTACAAACCTAGAGAAATATGATCTGTGCTCCAAAGGACATGCCACCACATCCCTTTTTTATCTTAAAGATGTTGGGGGTACTCTTGGCAGTGCTTTTTATTTCTCAGGATGTTTGGGTCCATTTCATTCCCATTCTCTTGTCATTTTGGATTTTAGCTATAAAGATATTTATTAAATACTTTGTACTCCAAAGCGACCGATCTATAGCCCTCTAATTAAAAAAATAAATTAAAAAAAAAAGCCATCAGTGGAAAAACTTGTGTGATTTAGACAACCTGCAGTTCTCATTCATTTGGTTCAGTTTTTCAGTTTCTTAAAAAACTTAAAAAAAATCAGGGTGCCTCCTTCTGAGTTTGATCTGCTGCCTGCGTGCCTGACTGTGTGTACCATGGTGTAGGACCCACAATTGCACATTCTGTGGGGGACAATCTTTCTCCCCATGTATGTTAATAGCTTGGGACTGTAGGGGATCAGCGGTGTTGGAGCTGCCCTTCTGTTGGTCTCCTCACCATGGAGAACCAGCAGATGGGACATAGGTCGTCCTGTGGCTTTGCTGCTGGAGTGACCCGATGAAATGGAGGGTAGATGTTGTGCTGCTGTGAAGAGTTGTGTTTCCATTCAACAGACTACATCACTGGAGAATAAAGAGGAAATGTATTTTCAGCACATAGTGACCCATGTTATGCCTCAGATGTGAAGCTGCACTTATTTCGTGTGAGTCCTCTGAGGTGCAATGCAAACAAACCCTTCCTGTACAAGGGTACCCAGACGCTGTGCAAATGGCTGTGTCGGTACTTTACTATAAAAGGGGTAAGTGCTGGCTGTGTAGAACACGTTGCAAGCGCTCATTCAGAGGGACTCGTGGTGTACAAAAGCCAGTGTAGCCAGCCTGGAGTGTGGATACAGTCATCAAATAGGAATTAACATTGCAAGTATTAGTATCTACCTCAGTAATTAAATTCCATCCTTAACACAGGCAGAGCATAATATTTTTTTGTCTAATGTGCTTCTCAGTCTAGTTGTGTATGTTCAAACACAAATCCTGCTCAGATTAGGTGTTTTCATTTTGTATGGATTGCTCATTTTCAGTAACCTTGTCTTCCCCTGGCACTGCTCTGGACGTCAGGACTCTCCTTCTCCCATCCACTGCTTTTGCCAGGCTCATTTGTGTTAAAGCTCCTAGACAAAGATGTCCACCAAAAGAGTTGTAAAACCATCAGATTTTTTAACTAGCAGCAGCTATCATTTAACATGCTTTTTGAAAGTTTGTTAATCTTACTTTTAATCCACTCACATAAAAGAAGGTGAACCAGGAATTGGCTTTTTGGCCTCTGTGCATAAAAGACATGAAGGGACAATGCATCTTTTGTGTTTAAATTTTGTGCTCGGATTTCTTTGTGTGCAATATTAAAATTCCCCATGGCCTGCCACTTTTTTTTTCTGAAATGAAAATGTTAGCAGCGTTGCTTCAAGTCAGCGTCTGTCAATTAAAATGGTGACTTTCAGAATGAGAAAATTTAAAATATGACTAGCAAAATATATTTAAGTTTGAGAGAGAGAGCACTTGGTTTCCAGAGGAGCTTTGTAGGTTTGTGTTTTTACGCCAATGAAAAAGATGGGTTCAGGGGTATTTTCAGGAGGAGACAACCCGGCTCCCCTGCGTGGAGGCTTGGGCTGCGTGTTGTGGATGTGGCTGAAGGAACAGTGCCTCTGGCCAGTGTGAGATGCCAGGCTGTGGGCTGTGTGGCCCAGTGAGGTGTTTCCATGCAGTACTGCTCTCTGCAGGTGTTTGGGGCTATTTCTGTTCACTCGTAAAAAAACACTCTGATTATGTGACAGTGTACTTCTAAAAATACTTTATGTTCAGGCCCCTGTCTGTCAATGCTTCACTAACTGTTTTGAGAGGCGCTGCATGGGGAAGGCAACCAAAAATTCACAGGCTATATATTTTGTGTAAAGGTGACTTTGAATTGTAGGGAAAAACAAACAGCAGGAGTGTGGCACAGTCCCCACACCTGCTTTCAGGGAAAGGTGCCTTTGTGGTGTCCAAGTCCAACAGCATATCATGCTTTCTGAAAAAGCATGGTAGCCTTTGAGGAGTCCATGGAGGTTGGGCAGCTCTGACACAGTGTCTGGCAAATGTTTTGGGTTTATATTTTACCTACTTGCATGCTCAAGTCTGAGCTCTAAAGGTTTTTTCACAAGTGCCATTCCGTGAGTGAGATACTTATGAAAAGTCTGCCCAACTGCACAGTTGTTCTGGTGAAAATATATGTGTTAGAGGTGGTGGATCAGTATGCTATCTAGAGGGCTGCTTGGATTTTATTTTGCAGTGTGTTTATTCTCCCCTACCAATTATAATTTGATGCGTGTTATCGTTCTCTTTCAAGTTTCAGATAATTTTATGGCTACCAGAAAGCTAAACTCAAAATCTTTTTCTATTGCAAAAAATTATTTCATAGAAGGCAATATTCTTTCTGATAGGTTTTTTACAGAAAACAAAGAGAATTTTAGTTCCTGAAATAAGTTTTCTGGTACAAAGCATATGCTATAGCTTTCAGTACAAAAGCACAGAGTTCTTTCCTATTTTTCACTTGAAAAACATTTTAAATAATACATTTTTTAAAATGATCAATAACTTTTTATAAATATGTAAAATCTACAAAAAGTACTGGTTAGAGTTTGCCTTATCATGAAAATTTTGGAGTTTAATTTAATTAACTTAATTTTGAGGTACCCCTCACCAGTTAAGGGTACCAAATAATTTGGGGGGGGTTGTGTTTTGGTTAAGTTGAAATAGGAAGTTCAGACTGTTTATTTGTACAATACCAATGTGTCTTTGCACTGGCATTTGCTATGCTGGTAAGAAGCAACTGCATCGTGGCACCTGTTTGCTGTGGAGGACAGATCCCTGTTGATGCTGTTTTTACATCCTGGGGTCATGGTTGCAACCCTGGGCTGTCATCTGACTCTTGCCAGGGTAGACCAGAAAGCCTCAGACTCCTGCACACACCTGCGAGGCTGTTCTGGATGGTACTGGTGTCTTTGTGCAACCTTCCAGCAGCACAGCCATCTGCTGCCACTGACTTAATCACATAAGCGCTGTAGAAAGCATGCCGGCTTTCTATGACATTTGTCTCCCCAGAAAATAAAACAAAAAGTGCTCTTCAACAGAGGGTTAAACACAGATGACATCTTGACCAGAAACTGCATTTTGATATATTGCTGGAAGCAGACTGGGGCTTGGGGGAAACAAAAAAGCCTTGCTGAATGAACCAAGAAATTTTCATTTCTCTGAATTTGAGGTTCCAAATAACCTCCTCAAGGAGGTTTGTATGTGAGAAGTAGCATCGTTCAGAGAATCCCTGTCTTCACTATGCACATTGTTATTTAATCAACTCCCATGTTTTCAGCAAAAACAATACCTTTAGGGCCTGCCTTTACATGAGAAAAAGAGAAGAGCAAGTGATGGGAATGAATATACTTAAACATTTTTTGAATGTTTAAATCTATGGTTAGCCAAGCCCTGAGTGCCCATGAAGCTATTTGTGCAGAATGTGACATTTTCCAAGTGCTGTGCCAGCAGTCCTGGTGACCAGGCATGCTTGGGGACAACAGAAGAGAGCTGCTTCTCTGATGCAAGCCACGGGCAGGAATTGCATTGTCTCAACACAGGAACTGCCATATGCATTCCTCCTGCACCTGCACACACTGGAAATGTGGGGTACATGTCTGTGTGGCACACCGAACTTGGGTGTACCAAGTGGGTGAGTGGTTAATCTAACAGAAAATGGGATAATCATGGTGGGATTAATTGCTCAAATGTCTCCCCATCATATACGTAACTGCAGTTCTGTTAAAGCAAAGGATTAAGATGATCTTTCATGCCTAAAGACTTGGTAAAAATTTTGACTTCTCCTTTAGTTTGAAAAGATGAACCTATACAATCAAATAATTTTAACTATTTCAAGTATTAACCATCTAAATAAATAAAATATATTTTTTCAAGCTAAAATGAGATTTCTGATGCATTTTTAAAACAGACTTCTATTTGGGGGTGGGGAGAAAACATTTTTCTGTGTAATTTTTATACAGTAGCCTCCAAGCATGAATATTCAAATCGAAGTTCCTATATTCCTGAAAACTATTCTTCTGAACTTCACATGGATGTGTTTCTTCTCAATTTTTTTAGAGCTGAGAGTTAGTTTCAAAATTCCATGGGAAACAAAAAATTATCTGTCATCAGTTTTAAAAAAAAAAATTGCACTTTCGTGTAGGCAATGTTAAATGTCTTTAGGTGATTTTAAATTATTACTATTTTTTTTAATTGCAGAAGTGGAAAAAAATGTAAAATCTCAGTAGAGTGTAAAGTTCCACTAACTCCTTTGCACATACATCTTTAGTAGGACCAACATCATGCTTGTCAAATGTCCACTCAGTAGCTGCTTGTAAATTGTGTGCTCTAGTAGTACTGAAACTGTTGGATTTTATTGTACAAATGCTTTGCATGTTAAAACATCACAGATGTTTTGCAGCAATGGTGGCCTGTGGAGCTCTGTGCTGGCAGTAGCACATGTGATCGTCCATGTCACTGCCAGACCTGCTGGTTTGTCTTGTTAACAATCTGTGTGTTAGAAGCATCCAGGACCCAGCTGCAGTTAGATGGTAACTTTCTCAAGTTATGCTTGATCATGTTAATAATCTACAGATTAGGATTCCCTAAAAGTATTCACTGATTTAATTCTGAAAGTGTCTATCATGTCAGTAATACTAATACATCTTGTTAGGTCCTATCATGTGAATAGAAAAGTTACTATCCACATGACAGAATTATCTTTATTTTTATTTCAAATTTGGAAAGTCAACTGTAAACGGACTTAAAAGGAACCAGAGACCTCTATAAAGTGATGAGTAGCATGGAACTGTTTGGCGTCAGTCGGTACTATTCTACAGCAGTTCTGGAGAAGTCCCAGAGCAGCAGATGATTTACATGATATATGCTATAGTACCCACCTATGATGAAAGAAGTCCACATCCCTTGGAAATCTGGGCTTCAAAGTTAGGTTTCATTTTTAACGTGGATTAAATAAACATTTTACAAATTTACCCAGCAGCCACAAATATGACTGAGATGGGCACAAACAGCCAGCCCCATACTTCACTGATGCTGTCAGCCCCTCACATCAGAACAGACCATGGCACCCTGCCTGGGCTGGTCTTCTCACTTCCACCAGAAGCTGACAAACTTGTACCTGCCTCTTCATTAGGCATTGCACTTTGTTGCCCAGTCTGTGTTTGGCCTGACAAGTTTCCTTTTGCTGGTTCCTCTTTGGTGCCTCTGAAGTGCATATGCCCTGTGTGGCACATGATGCTGCTCGGCATGGCACAACATATCAGCAATGCTGTTTCCTGTGTGTCACAGCACCCCAGGGATGCCGTTCCCTGCATGGCACAGCACAGCATGGCATGGCATAGCAGTGATACTGTTCCCTGCATGGCACAGCACAGTAGCAATGCTGTCCTGCATGTGATATGGCAGCTTCACAGGCAGGGGCATTGTGACATGCAGGACATGATAGTGTTTGTCTCAAACAATCCAAGAAGTTGAGACACTCAGGACATCTGTTGTTT
>JANHOA010007699.1:0-12927 GCA_027559835.1 Ispidina lecontei
TAGGGAGGTGGTTGAATCACCAGCTCTGGAGGTATTTAAGAAACAAGTTAACAAGGTGCTTCAGGACATGCTCTAAGGGCAGGAATGTAGGGGACTGTGTTTGGTGTGGGGTTTTGTTTTGTTTGGTTGGGTTTTTTTTAGGTATGTTTGACCTTGATGATCTAGGAGGTCCTTTCCAACCATGATTATTCTGTGATCATGATTAGGCCCTCTGGTCTGTGTTGCTGCTGGTACTGTACTGTTGCTGGTTGGTACTTGTACTGAGAGAAGTGTTTAAGAGTCATATGCTTGGGATGATCACACAAAACCTGGATTATTCTCTGTGGTCAAGCAACTGCTATTGTTGCTTAAAACTTCACAAATCATCCTCCATCTTGCAAAAATGACCTTAAAATTGCAGTTAAAAGTGAACTTAGAAATGACGACAGTCTGCACTAATTGTTCTGTCTGTGTGCAAGTAGGTACAAGTAGTTCACTCCAGATGCATTCTATATACCTGGCTAAAAACAGTGCAAGACCTCAGCAGGACCTTGTGAGGAAACAGCTAAGAAAAGCCCAGGTGGTAGGGTCACCCCAAGGAGACAGCAACTCCTTTAATTGCTGGCACAGAGTTGAGAGACTACAGATTTTTCTGGGCTCATAATGGTAGCTGTGTGGCTCCCTGTGGCCAGAGGGAGAATCACTTTTTCTGTGGAGAGCAGGTCTCATGAAGATTTTATTTGTGGGGTCCCTTTGATGTAAATCTAGGAGTTGGCATTGTAACTTCTGCCTGCAAAATGCTTCAGTCTATTCCATATAGATCTTTGGAGCATGACTAATTAATGTAATAACCACCTCTAGCAGAGAACACATTAACTGCCTGAACTCTCAAGACTTAGAAGAACACAGAGAACAAGTTGGAAGACACTGAGAAATTGAATTAACAGATTCTCAGGGTGGTGTCCAGCAAGGGACTTCATGCACTCATGTGTGCTAAGGTCCCTGTGCCCTGGGGACCCAAACAATGCTTCTGTCTTCTCTGGGAATTACACAATGTGGATACTTCCCTGAGGAGAAAAGGGAATGAGTGCTGGAGTGCTCTGGAGCCCTCTGTTTACTCAAACTAATATTATGTGAATCAAATGATCTAATTAACTAAACGTGCATTTGACCACAAAAAAGGTTATGTTATTTTTAGCTAACATTGCAAATCTAGATCAGGGTTGCATCTATCTTCTCACTAAAACTCTGCACCTTTTTTTTTTTTTCTGGAAAAATCCCCTATTTTTCTGATTTAAATCATCAGTAACCTGTGTGGCTGCTCTTGAATTTTGATCCTTAAAGCATATTATGTCTCTTCATCCTTTTTAATGATGAGATAAGCTACTAACAGATAGAAGTAATCAGGCTCTTTGAAACAAGGTATAACCAACAATACAGGTAGAAGTAAAGTTTTCTTTCTGTTTTCACATAGAACAAGAGAGGCAATTACAGACCAGTGTGATCCATAAAATTACATTCCAGTTTTATTTTATTACAGATTTCCAAGCTTCAGGCTCAGTTTGAGATGGAAACAAAATGTAAACAAATCATACAGCCTCAGATTCTGACCTTCATCCCCTCCAAAAGTGCATGAGGTATTGTAGAAATCCCACTTCACATTCAGAGAGAGGAAGTCTCAGTGGCCTGAAGTGGTCTGTTGCATACAACAACAACTGTTAGCATCTTAATTTGGCAGCCTTGGGGACTGTGGACTGCTTGAAGTGTCAGCAGCCACTACTCTAAACTGTTTCTTTTATACTGTAGTCACTAATGATGTGTCACCCTGCTGTGTAACATTTTGTCCCACCTTCAGCTTCCAGAGGGATGATAGCAGTCTGGAAGAAAAAAAACTAAGGTGCTCAAAAGCTGCACAGATGGTTATGTAACAGCTGCTAGGTAGCTGCAGTTGAGGATGAATATTTGGGAGGTGACAGACAGTAAGGGCAAAGAATTACTGCCAGAATTTACAGGAACTCTGCCAGGCCACAGAATAATCCTGATGAAATAAATCCTTAAAAAAAATTATCCAGTGCTGAGAATTCTTACATGGGAATAAATTCCCCAAAAGATAGGGGCAACCCTCTTGCTCCATTTTTTTTTTTTTTTTAATTATTATTTTTAAAAGACAATTTAAAACTCTATTTTGCAATACCTTTCAGAAAAATAAAGATGACCTTGGGAATAGAAATCTCTTAAGTGTCTTGCATAAGCTATTTTCTGTGAACAGTTACAGATTGACCTTCTTTTGTAACACAGTACATGCAGCATCTTGTAGGAAAGAGCTCAGGTTGCAACAGGTAATAAGCACAGTTTCTATCAAGCTGACTTTTGACAGAGTAGCAGTCCTGATTTGCTGCAAAGTGCAGAGGGGTGTACTATGGAGGCTGTTTGTAGGTTAGCAGGGTCCTTTAAGAAAAGCCTTGATAGACATCATGAGCCCAAATCCATCAGCTACTGACTGTTCATACCCAGGGGTGCTCCTGGGTCAAGGCCCAGTCAGTCAGCCTTAAGATGGCAAGACAGAAGCATGCCCAGGAGATGAGAATGGTGCCCAAGGCACCATGACACATGTGGCAGAGGCTCATGACCCTGCAGCTACCCAGAGTCCTCTGGAAAGAGTGTTACACAGCCATGGGTACCACCTGGAGATGCTGAACAGCTAGACTCTCCCAGATTATTGGGTGTAGGATTAGACAGGTGTGGAAGATCAGGTGTGGTTTTGGTCTTGGGTATGTGTGGGAAAAAAAAATAATAAAGAGTGATTGCATAATTTCAACATGAGAACATAGGGCCTGATGAGCTGCAGGCAGGGAGACAGACATTCTTGACATACCCAAGACTGTGGCCTTCCCCATAACCCCACAGGTTAACAGGGTAATTGTCAGACTGGAGGGCAAGAGGTTTCTGAGCACAAAGGCATCCTTGAAGAACAAATGGTGTATTGCTGCTCTACCTCCAGAAGCCTGCCATCCAGCAGAGTTTTTTAATGCAACTGGGCCTTTCAGCAGCCTGAACTTGCCACTCCCCAGAAGGTAGCTAGGCAGCCAGAATCTTTTATGTCTCACCAGCTTGGAGGCTTTCAAGATGTGCACTGGGGTCTTTCATGTAGGTGAGTCATTCTATGAACTGTCATCTGTGTAGGGAAGAGATAGAGGAGTTCCTCCCCAGAAACAGTCTCTGAGCTGTGAAATGACACTGAGGAGTGGGAGCAATACACTGGTGAGCAGCTTCTCATGTTTCCCTTAGCAGGGAGTTTAGCATGTGATATAACAACCAGCTATGATTCTGAGACAAAGCTCTCAAACATTAAGCTCTGAATGACAAGAACTGATGTTGGTTTAGGATGCTATCTTAGGCTCTCATCCTCACTCCAGACATTACAGTCATTAGCCTCTTTAGACAGTTCAGCTCTTTTTGTAGGTGCCTTTGCTCTGTTTGAGGGTTCACTCTGTGCTCAGACAATTAAAGCATATCCATCTGCCAACTGGAGTGAATATAATATGTCCCCATAAGACATTTTACTTAAGCACTCTGTGCTGCATCTAATTTCTGATGGTATAGTCCAGCCTTTTTGGGAAAGCCTGACATTTTATTTGAATATTAAACTATCTTGTGCTACAGTGACTTTTTTTTTCTCCTGTGGTCAGTCACAGGCCTGATGGCAAATAATCCTACTGAACAGGTAATCCCCTGACTGAAGTGTTATCAGTCCTGAGTAGAGATCTTTCAAGCAGCAGGTTCTCCCTCCAGTCACACTTCTTTCCAAGTAGCTTTTGACATTTTCTATCATTGGATTTGCTGAGTGACAAGATAATTTCCCTCTGAACATGACAGGAACATGTTCATTGACCTGGAAAGCTACAACCTGTTTCTTCTTTTCACTTGGAACATTGATATCCTGATGCTTGCCACCAGCAGCTGAGTTTCACTGCTTGGCAAGTGGGTAGCATGAGTCATGGTGCTGTGACCTTAGTGCTGAGCCTACTTGATGCCTATGGCTCCATAGAAATTGATAAAGTTCCCTGTCTATGATCATAGGGGTTCTTAGGCTGCTTACTGAAGAGTGACAGCATTTCAGAGCCTGATTTCCCTCATATCCCATCTCTGCAGTGAACTCCTAGATGTACATCTAGGCAACACATCAGTCTGGGGACTGAGAGGATAAATCAGGGTGTCTCTGTGGGATGGCATTCAGGAGCATGGGTGAAGTACAGAGCAGTCCAATACACTGTGAGTACCAGAGAATCCTACAATAAAGGGCTGTGTCTGTTTTAAGAAACAGCCTGACTGACTCCCACTGAAGGCAACCAAATTTTTGATTGCACAAGAAACTCATCCACTTTGGTTTCAAAGTGTTTCTTCTCAAAATATTTCTATATTAACAAAATCTGAAGAATAGGACAAGATTTAATAACCACAGGGGGTGCATCAGTCCTGCAGTAACTTGCTGCCTATTTCCCCAATTAACCTGTGTATTATGTCTGTCTTTTCCATAATGAGTTCTACTTGGAAGTTGGTGCTCCTTAGGCAAGAGGTCATATCAATGTCATTAAGTGTTTTTCTGGAAGCCTCCTACAAAAATAAAGCTTAAAAAATATGAGGAAAAAATAAGTTGGTCACCTGACTCTTTAAGGACTTCTGTCTAACCACTATATTTATTGATTATTGCAATAATCATTAATCAGGACAGCTGAAAATATTTAAACATATTTGATCATAAAAGCAAAATGTGTTAAACTGTATCTGTCAGGTGCCAAAAATCCTACAGGCACCTAAAACAGATGGGCCCTGCCTTACCTGAAGGATATACTGAGGCAGTGAGTTCTTCAAAGAGTTATTTTTAGACATATTATTTCCACTGATGACAGTGGAACTCCTCTACAAGCCATTTCATCCTGCTATTATGGATAGAACTTAATAATCTGTGTATGGTTAGAGTTTGTATTTCAAAAAGAAACACTGTCCTGATTCATAAACATAAAAAATCCCCAGATAATCTTCACTCAGTTGTCTGCTTCTGAGGTTACTTGCTCTCTCAGCTAAAAATCTGTGCATTTTCCTCTAATTTGACTTCATCTTATGGAAATCAGTTCACATTACACTTTTCTCCATTACTCTGAAGAGATGGTAAGTGCCAGGTGTTTTCTCCACATGAAATCACTTATTCACTATAATCACCTTACTGTAATATAAGTAGGGCTGGATTTCAGTTTGGTTTCAGAATAAGATATGACAGATTAAAAACCCATGTAGTTCAGTAAGCCTTGGAGATAATAATAGATTCCTTTTGGTTGGGAGAGACCTCTAATATTATCAACTGTTAACCCAGCTCTGTCAGGTCACCACTAAACCATGTCCCTCAGCACCACATCTATAAGTTTTTTTTAATTCCTCCAGGGATGGTGACTCCATCACCTCCCTGGTTTGTTTTCCTGTGGATTTGTATCTCACAGTTGGATTCTCTGGTGTCTCAGGAGCACATATTGGTCAAAGGCTCTCCCAGCAGTAAAACCAATTCTTCAGCATCATCCATGTGGATTCTCTGGTCTAATAATATAGCTGAGTACTTTAGAATGTTTCTTCCCTCTCTGCTGAGTTGCTTTCTTGGAACTTGTAGGAAGGCAGGGGATATAGAGGCAGTTAGAAATATATAGGTGATATGATCAATTAAGATCTCTTTCCAAATGAAACCAGACAGTTCTGGCTTTTACACCTTTGCATTGGAAAATGCCACTCCAGGCATTTTATTATCACTGTTGGGAAACCCACATACTGGGAACCCCACTGAGGCAGTGGGTGCTACAGTTGCACAGCAGCTCCAAAATTAAAACCTTTGCTGTTGAAAATCAGGCAGACAGTTTCTTGTAATTTGAGGTTAGGGACACCAGGGAGTTCTCTACCATATGGTACCAGAATATTTATCCCCTGCCAAAAATCTCTGTCTACCCATCCTCTGGACTTTTTTCCTTAACAGTCAATTACACAAGATATAACTGATATTCTTATCACAGGAATAACTGATATTCTTATCACAGGAATTTACTGATCTCCTCAAAGCAAAGGATTGTTAAGGAAAAACTTTTTCCCAGTGAGGGTGCCAGAGCCTGGCAGGGGCTGCCCAGAGGGGTTGTGGAGTCTCCATCTCTGGAGACATTCCAGACCCTCCTGGATCTGTTCCTGGGTGACTTGGTCTAGGTGACCCTTCTCTGGCAGGGGGGTTGGACTAGATGATCTTCTAGCTCCCTTCCAACCCCTGACATTTTATAATTCTATGAAGTTTCTGCATGTTTGACTCGGTGACTGTATCTTACTGCCTTCTGAGTGTACAGAGTTGTACTGGATTCAGAGCAAGCCTGCACTGCATGACATTCTGCAAGTGCAATAACCTGAGAGAAAACATAGAAGAGATTTTGCAACCATTATAAGTGATAGCACTTCAATGTTGAATACATTTTTTTTTGGTGCATTTTTCTCCTATGGAAGAAACGAGGCAGAGAAAAATTTATTATTAGTAGGGTTTCTTATTGTGGAACAGTCAGTTTCAAATGTTTGAAAAGTATAATCAAAAGTGAAATGACCACACTACTGACATTTTAACATCTCTCTGATTCAAACCAGTATTTCTAAGGAAACTTTAAAGATAGTCTTTAGACAAAACACAGGATTGAAAATTTACTCTCTTTTGTAATACATATAGAAAGGTAACAGTGGGAATGGGAAAATAATGACACCATGTGGAGATGCAATATGACAAACTACTCTGCCCTGTTGCTGAAATTCTAGGTCATCACACAGTCTTTTTGATGGTTGGATGTGGTGATCTTACAGTTCTTTTCCAACTGTGAAAATTCTGTGATTTTGCACCTAGTTCAGGCATTTTACAAGCATATTACAATCCTTTGCTGAAGAACTAGGACTTCTGCTGCTGGTCATAGCCACTTCCACAGAGCTGGAGAGAGATTAAACTTATCCAGAACTGCACTCAGGTATCACTCCAGAATTATCCTAAATGATACCAGGAAACACAATCCATGCTGCTTAAAATTTTGGTAAGGATATTTAGTTTATTGTGGTGTTACTTAGTGTCAATTAATACAACTGTCGTAATTTCTGGTTTATCTTTTGGATATGGACACAGGCTGCTTTCCAATTTCTGTGCTGAGCCATAACAGCACATGGCTTACTTTGAAAAGCTGCTTGTGTATGGTCTAAGTGTTCATATACGGTGTACACAGACACACATATCCCCTTCATATCCCCTTTCAGGAAAAGGGATAATCTAGTAATATTTTTATTATTTATTTTAGCGGGTGTAGATGTCCTGCTGAGCGGCTCGGGGCGATGAGCACCCTGCTGTAATGAAAAGGGGAACCCCAGAAGTTCGTTTGCTGCTCAGGTCAGAGCTTGTCCTCCTCTGGAAAGCTGAGCGAAAGGGAAAGAAACGCCGCGGAGCTGACGGAACCCCAAGAGGCCGCCTAGGGGACTGACGGGCACCCACAGCCCGCCCCTTCTCTAGGTTATCTCCGAGGAAAGGGGACTGCCCCCGCCTCCGGGCTGCCTCCCTCACACCGCCGGGCAGACCGCGCGGGCAGCCCGGACTAACAACGCTGCCCCCACGGCGGGAACGGCGCCCGCGCTGCAGCCCTCGCGATGCCCGCCTGGCGCCGCCCCCCGGCGGCAGTTAACGGCCGGCACCCGGCAGCCCCCGCTTCCAATCGGGACGCGAGACGTAATTGCGAGGCCGGGGATCCCGGCCAATAGGAGGGAGGGGCGGCGCGTTTAAACAGCGCGGAACGGGCAAAGCCGTGTCTCAGTTGTTTTTGCGGTGGCTGGCTCGCCATGCCCGGCCGTTCCGAAGACTACGAGGTGCTGCTCACCATCGGCAGCGGCTCCTACGGCAAGTGCCGCAAGGTGCGCCGCAAGGCTGACGGCAAGGTGAGGCACCCGGGAGGGTTTCACTTGGTTTCGTTTGGGTGCTGCGGCTGAGAGAGGCGAGTGGCTTTGAAAAGCCCTTCCTCACGCCCCGCGGGCTTCTGCTTTGAGTATGTCACTCCCGACGGTGTGTTGGATTGTGTTGCTTTTTCCTCGCTAGATCCTAGTATGGAAGGAGCTTGACTATGGCTCCATGACCGAGATGGAGAAGCAGATGATCGTTTCGGAGGTGAATTTGCTTCGGGAGCTGAAACATCCCAATATCGTCCGTTATTACGATCGCATCATCGACAGAAGCAACACTACCCTGTACATCGTGATGGAGTACTGCGATGGAGGGGACCTGGCCAGCTTAATTGCCAAGTGCACCAGAGAAAGGCAGGTGGAACCCGTTTGGGGCAATATCAGAGCATGTAGCATGAGGTGTCTTGGCTAATCCGAAGCCAAATTTGTCTCTTACTAACTTCTGAGCAACATTGGCTTTAATCCTCTCCACCCAGCAATGCTCTTGAAATGTGAAAGGTTTTGTGTAATGCACTGACACCCATGGGAATGGAGTGAATGTGCTGGCTGATCCCATGTTTATGTTGAAATGGTAAAAAAAACTGAGCTCCCTTTGTAGGCAGAAGCTGTTAAAGGATTTCTGCATGCAGTGAAAATAAACTAGGGCATCATCGTTCCTGCAATAGGTAGCTTGATCTGTGGGTTCTTCTGGCTTGCCTATCAGTAAAGCTATTTGTACCCTATTTTTTTTTTTGTTAGAACACTGAAGTACAATAAAGGGAAAAGTTATTTTGAATGTGCTGTTAAAAGCTACTTTATGTGCCTGCATATGAAGCTTGTGGAGGCACCAAGTTGGTAAGTCTTCTGAAGACTTTTGGTAAGACTAGGTCTAATACTAGACTGAGAAGCCTACTTCTTAAATACAGTCAGTTTTCAGATTCTTAAGTATATGGTGACACCTGTGGTTTTTCTGTGAAAGTAGTCTAATGTGCTGCAGCTGCCTCCAAACAACAGTGTTTTCATTTAAGGAAGGTTATGTTGAAGATCAGTTCTGTCTTGGTTCTCTTACATGTTGCCTAATATAAACAGATGACAATATACTGTTATCATAAGTGATTTAAGGCATTGTTTTTGTCACAAAAACATCACATTGATATTTGTATTGTAGGTAATGGGAATGTGATGTATTTGTGAAGCTCCTTGAGGGAAGAAGGAAATATTACAGAGATTTTGTAACAAGTCTAGATGTCTTCCAATGTATTTGAGTGGTTTTTTATTTGAATTTCCAGTTTTAAAATAGCATTTGCAGCTGCTGGTTGCTGTTAGCTTTCTCTAAAGGAATACTGAGGTTGTGATTGTTTTTATAATAGTACTAAAAAAGTTACAAAACTAAGGCTAGCAGCAACTACTGAAACTGCTGTATGCTCAGAGAATGCCTTTGTTTAACAATGTGTTCATCTTCCAGACATTACTTGGAGGAAAGCTTCGTTCTCAAAGTCTTGACTCAGTTGACCTTGGCCTTGAAGGAGTGCCACAGACGGAGTGATGGTGGAGTGACTGTGCATCGGGACTTAAAGCCAGCAAATGTCTTCCTAGATGGCAAGAAGAATGTGAAACTGGGAGATTTTGGATTGGCTAGGATATTGCATCATGGCTCTGGCTTTGCCAAAACATTTGTTGGCACTCCATATTATATGTCTCCAGTAAGACCTTCCTTCTGTGGCTTTTCCCTTTTTCTTCCCTCTGAGATCTGTTTTCTGTTGTGTTGGTCTCAGAGTCTGTGAATGTTTGGGAGGCTTTAACAAAGAGTTACTAGTCTTAAATCCAGATGACTTATTCAACAGTGTAGTACTGTCATAATTTCTTAACATTCTGCTAGTAAGAGTAGCTGTGTAGATTAATTAAGATGAAATCTTAAAAGTAGCCTCAGTAAGTAATGTTTTCATTTAGGTTTGAAGAGTAGGTTATCCTTCAATAGCAGAACACTGTTACTTAATAAACCTAAGATTGTTCTCTTTCTTTAGGAACAAATGAACCTCATGTCATACAATGAGAAATCTGACATCTGGTCTCTAGGATGTCTCCTGTATGAATTATGTGCTCTCTCGTAAGTATAGTAGTGTGGTATTGAATGTGAAAACATAGCTATTAATACAGGTATGGTTAAACTTTGTGTAGATGAAAGCTAAAGGTTTTGAGACTACTCCTAGATTTTTATTTCTGTATTGATTTTGACACTAGGTGGTCAAAACCAACATGTAATGGCAGCTTTTTTTTTTTTCTTAGCCTGATAATTTTTTAAAAAATTAAAGTCCTGTAAAACTAGTGAAAGAATCCAAGAAAAATCTTCTTTCTCAGGCCTCCATTCAGAGCTTGCAACAGAAAGGAGCTGGTAGAAAAGATAACAGAAGGGAAGTGTTGCAGAATACCCTATCGTTACTCTGAGCAGCTGAATAGACTTCTCAAAGAGATGCTGAATGTAAAGGTAAGAATTACTATTTTTTCCACCTATCATTTGAACCAGCACTGAAATAATAGTTTTTCATCTCAATTATAAAACAAACTGATCTGAAGCAGTGGTTGCTCTTGCCTTGTCCCTAGCAATATCCCTTGTACTTCACTGTGTAGCACTCCAGCTGGATGCCACCTCTGATAGGAATCCCCTTACCTGGGAATCTCTGGCCTTAATGTTTTGTGGTTACAGATAAAATTATTAAAAAATATAAAATTATTGTTGGTAGTGTCTTTCCTCTAGGATTACTGCCGACCTTCTGTTGAAGATATTCTGCAGCATCCCTTGATAGCAAACTTGGTGACAGAAGAACTAAGACAAATCTCTGATAACAGAGTCTGGAGATGTGAGCCAGAAAAGCCACAGCATTTGGTTCCTTCAGCAAATGAACTGAAACTGAAGGAACAGCAATTGCAGGAGAGAGAACATGCCATTAGAGAGAGAGAGCAACGGCTGGAGAGTATGATATTCCACTTTGGGAAGGGGGGGTGGCAATGGGATTCTAATTTTAAAAGAATAAATGCAAAGCTAGGAAAGGTAGACAGCTTTCAAACCCCTTAATGCACTAGGGTAGTGTACTCCTGCATTCACTACTAGAATTCTGTCTAAAGATTAAAACAAGAATGCTTGGGCTTACTTGTCTATACTAGTTCTTGTTTTAAGTTACTAAGATAAGATACAATTGGCAGTTTGCATATGGAAATCTGGTTTGGGAAGGCTATCAACCATGAGTGGTTATTGGGAAAGTATAAAGATAGGGTCAGAATATATTGTTCTATACTATGCAGTGTAGGCTGCCTTTCACCTGCTCTAAGTTAACATTGGCTGTACTAACATATAATCTAAGGTGAGCCTGATATAAAAGCAGGGAGGGGTTGTGCTCCAATAAAAGATGTTCCCTACAGGTAGCTTACTTGTGAAACTCTATAGGTGGTTGGTCCTCAGGTGTTGAGATTCCCTGCCCATGTGAAATACCTCTTCACATATACAGCAGGTTCTACAATGCAAATTTTAACAGTATATATTGTTTTCTGGGCCTTAATAACAGCTGCTGCTGCTGTAAACAGGTTTTTAGTCACACCTGAATGATAGTACCTGCTATCTAAATATGTAGGTCTGCTGTCATGTGTGCTGTGAGGTAATGTGCAGAATAGAAAGCTGCTAGAGCTTCACTGTTGCAAATAAGGCAGAGTCTGTGGAGGGGAGAAGCATGCCTGGCATTTCAGAGTACTTGTCCAGTGCTTTGTCAGTGGATTGATAAAGGTCTATCTACACAGCAGTGATGTTAGTTTAGAGCCATGGCAGCAGAAATATCTGACAGGCTATTACTGCTGTCTTTTTTCTGCAAGAATATCCATCATCCATAGTTACTCTAACTTTTAACATTTCCATTTTAACACTGCATACTACCATATTTCTACTTGCAGGGAGAGAACGGCAGCTCTGTGTTCGAGAGAGACTGGCAGAGGACAAACTTGCTAGGTATCCTACTAACCCAGAGTTGCCTATGTTAAACTTAAATTGTTAAGTTTACAAAAAGCTTAAACTTCTCTTTTTCAAAACAGTGCTGAAAACCTGATGAAGAACTACACTTTCTACAAAGTGCAGAAGCTACTAGCTGATGAAGATGTTCCAGGTATGAATATACACAAGAAGCCACCTGCAGTGGCAGATGTAGTCTGGCATGACTGGAAGAATGCTCTCCCTGCTGCTCAACATGCTCTACCTAGTCCTGTTGCATCATTACAAAGCCCAGTTCTCTCTCCATGGTTGGGAAGAAACTATTGATTTTCTCCTTTGCAAAAGGACAGTGAGTGGTGCTCAACCATAAGTAGGAGTTACCAGGGCCAGCACTGCACTCTTGTGCTGTTTTAAAGATGAGCTTCATTGTGGGAAGCTAAGGGAAGTGCAGACTTGTAACCCAAACTTTTATTGGAGATGCACTTCTTGGATGTATTTTTATAGAATTCTGATGTAGTTAATATTAATAAAGTTGCACACATCTAGTCACTTCAGCTTTTGTTTATTTCCAAAAACCTCAATGTGGGAAATCTTGCTGCAAGTGGCCCAGCTGTAACTGGTGCATTGTATAAGCTCTGAGGAATACAAACTGCTATTACCATACTCCAGTTTAACTCACTGGAGAAAAAAAAAAGGCAAAAAACCCCAAAGCAAACAAAAACCCAACCCACAAAAAAAACCTCAAAACAACTTTATACTCTGAAGCAACCTATACTGCTTCCTGACTAACTCTAGTCTAATCTGTTTTATAGTACTTATCCCATGAGTTTTTGATTCTTGCTTTAGCCATTTACTATGCTGAACAAAGAAATGTGAATATCCTTTAACATCCAACAATTCATTTTGGCCAGATAAAGCAACGTCTATCCCTGCCTTTAATAAAAGTGAAACTGATGTAATTTTCCAATAAATGCCTATCACAGCAGGAGAGAACACAA
>JANHOA010007699.1:19145-33433 GCA_027559835.1 Ispidina lecontei
GATTGGCTAGAGCTAGTATTTTTTTCCATTATTCATACTAATCTGGAAAACATTTTTATTTGCAGAGATAGCTGCTAAATACTTTTTTACTGTTTAATCCACTCTTTCAGCAGGTCTTGCAAGATGAGCGGAAGCAAATGTCTACATAGCACACATTTTTGCACGTGCTTATGCCAGATGAAGTCCCAAGGACACAACAGAAGCCCAGTAAAGGCAATGACAAGCTTCCCTTCAAATTCAGTGAGCCCTTGGCTGGACTTCAACTTCATTAGCATTAGACATAGTAGACGTTTGTAAATGCTTACACTCATTTGCTCTTTGTGGAGGAAGATCATTGCCAAAGACACAGCAGGAACAAATGATCTGTCTTTCTCAACAGAAATGAAGATGAGCCACTTTAGGTAGAGCTCTCAATCTTGGCTTCGACCAAATCAGACTATCCCTGACAAGAATTGCATCAACAGCCCTCTGGCAAACTTCAGCATCACACAGACCTCTCCAGAGTTGTAAGTAGTATTAGGGAACAGCAAATACATTTTTCTCTGCTCATAATGCATTTTATCATCCAATTGCAAATAGAAGCAATAGTATCTACCTGACCTCTCAGCTCTTCCTAGACCACCAGGGAACACTCCAGTGACCTCAGAGCTAGATGGCTATTTGGGTCATCCAGGAAGTCTAGAAAATCCTTCCTGACAAATCCAAGTGTTAAAGTCGCTGATCGACTTGAGTGCTAATTGCCATGTAAAGTCTTTTCTCAATACTGCTAATCAATCTTTAGATGCCACTAGGGAAAGATAATACGGACTTTTGAGACCTGGATGATAACATAAAGTCATCAGGGCAAACAGCAGATCATGACAGATAATGATTTCCTGGGAGGTGAAGCAAACACCTCCTATGGCAATGATCCACGTAATTATCTTGTACTGGATTAAAAGTGCTTTGTGGTTGCAACTAAAAGCAGGAGGAAGCATTAGCACTAAAGAAAATTATATTATCAAGGAACTATTCCATTGCTAGGAAAAAATATGTAGTTTTATGAGAATTCTTACAGACTTACCTTTAGGCACATTTTACATGGTTCTCCCCAGATAAACTGCAAGCTAGGAAAATCCCACCATTGTTAGAGGGACAAGCACAATCAGAGAACTGCTGTTGTAAGATGCACCTTTAAGGCAGGCTTTGGCCTTACTCTCATCAGGCATAGGTTCATTATTCACCACTCTTAATTCAGTTAACTTCAGTAATGTGATGAGAACAGATCAGCAATTTGATGAATACAGGTGAGCAATCAAGAATGCATCACTAAATCTGTGTGTAAAATTACCTAGTCTAAATTTCTCACCCTTTATCAGATTCCTGTTTCAGTGCTCGGAGGTCTCAAGATGACATTGGAGGCTACAGGGTGACCTCACCCCTATGCAAAGCCACACTCAGTGGAGCTCCATTTGTTAGCAAAAGGAAAAGGGCACAAAAGTATATTTTCTAGTTCCTGTTCTTTAGTAAGGGACTGAAATCCAGACCGTACATTGCCTAAGTTCAGGGAACTCCTCTGGGCAGAGCCCTGGAAACCATGTTTCAGAGGCTTAGAATTTGTGTATGAATAACCACAGCCTTCTCTGGTGCATGTTTTTCACCTCCTCCCGTGTTCATTTTGCTGTCTCACATTCTAGCTGAAAGAATCCATGGCAGACTCATCTGGTAGCTGCTGCTAATTTGCACTTGGCCTCTGGCACGGCTGTGGGTGCAAACCAGACAGTTAAATGTTGGCAAGCAGTGGGGAGTTAATCACTGCCTTAGAAACATGGTCCTCTGCTTGTGCTCCAGGGAATGAGCTCAACTGAATGGCAAAGTCCAGCCAGGGCACTCAGCCTTGGGTTTGTGCCAGGCTGTAACCAGGAGTTTTGTTTTCAAATCTGGCTCTGCAGTAATTTCTTCTATAAATTCTAGAGCCTACCCCAAATTGACCAGATGTTGTAATGGTCACTTGCTTTTTTTAAGCTTTTTTAAGCTTTTTTTTTACAGTTTGGATTCCATCTTCAGAGGCCACTTCCTGGAAGTGAAATAGCATTTCCTACAGAGGTTGGTTCTCAGCTCAGCATTACATTATTGCAATGATTTGCAGTGTTGGCTAACAGCCTGCCATATCTGCATTGCTTGAGTTGCATGCAAAACTTCCTGACAGAAATGGGAGGTGTCTCTAGGTCCTGCCCCCTCTAACCACACTCTTTATACACAACAGTAGCATGGGCAAATAGCCAACTTTCTCAAAAAAAAAAAGAAAAACACCTTAGTGAACTGGGATGGAAGAAATTGCTATGTTGCAGTAAAGTACTTCCAGATCTGTACATGCTGAGTAATGCTATTTAACTCTTCATAACTTGGCAGTTATTAAGACATGTAGAATGTGAATGAAGATATTTTAGTGATCCTACAGTAAATCACCAACTGTTCTCTTACAGAAAATCCTGAAGCATCAAGAAGAGTACTGAATAAAATCACATCTTTGCAATGGTAAGGTCACCTTTCAGCATATGCAAACACTGAATTGTCTTCTGCTCTACTTTTTAGTAACCAAACACAAAACAATTAGCCTCTTCCCTAACTTACAGGCTCATTCTCCCTTGGGACTTGGCCTGGAAGAATAGTAGCTGCTCACTTTAATGCCAGGAGAACTCCTGCTGTAAATCATCCTGTTCTGTTTCAGCCACAGCAGTGCTGAGAACCAGCATGTGTCCACTCTCAGGAGTGCATGCAATGCATAAAAGACCCCTGATTACCAGTGAGGCTCCTTCCTGCCCTTGGTAAAAAAGAAAAAAAAGAAAAAAAAGCACAGAAATAACAGCAGACATTTCTCAACCTGGATATTTCTAAGGAAACTCATATTTGGGACTTGCATTATCTGCAGAGAGGTTTTTGATTTAAGCATGTAGCTAGTAGAAACAAACCCACACTGATATGTTGTGTTTGCACAGCTGCTGGGTCCTTCACAACACACCAATGCAGGCCACTAGGTAAACTGGAAATCTCTTTGTGGCAACATCTACCTTTCAAATTTTATTACTCAAACTAATTCCAGCCTTCTGATTGGCAGCCCAGTACTTCCCCCAAACCTCCTCCTTTCACAGGAGAGGACATTCACTCTGAATTAACAGGATGAGCTTGTCTCTGGATGCACTTGTTGCTCTGCTTTCTCATCAAGGTTGCTCAGAGTAATGTCACTCTTGCTTATTTGTTTAGGAAGTGGTTCCTTCTTCAAAAAAAAGGAAGAATAATTTTAGGTAATTTTTAGCTAAAATATATTTTCTCCCTTTTTTTATTTTGTCTGAGCTAATCATCCTTTGGCAGGAGCATGAGAATGGCTGTTTAAACACGAGTAGTTTATTTACAGCTAGTTGTGGTTTCATTGCCATTTGTCTGGGATGGTAGAAACATTAACCCTAATTTAGCATTGTTGGAAGCAAAAGGTTTCCATGTAATTGCCTTTGCAAAACATGTGTTATGAGAGGTCTCTTTTAGGACCTATCACTTCTTTCTCTGTGAGTTATGGGAAAACTTTGTTTGCAAAATTTGAGCCAAAGATGATAATAAAAAGTCCATTGACCCCTTCAGCTGATGTTTCAGGGTCATGTCTTTGATGCATATTACTTCCAGATTTTCTCTCATATTGATCTTTATTCAAGTTTTATTTATCTACTTCTGCAACATTCCCAATGTACGAACCTGAGTAATTGTGGCTGCTCTTTCCAGAAGACACTGTCAAGCAGGGGACAGCCAGACTGCAGGGTTAAGTTATTGAGGAACAAGACAGCTTCCCTGTGATCTGAAACTCTTCCATCACTGCTGGCTGGATTTCAAAAAGACAGTATGCAATTTAGGCAGAAGTCTTTGATGTGAGAATCTCTGAGTCAGGGTCTAAAGTCATATCAAGGCTACAGCTCCTAATGATCAACTTTTGAGCAATAACTTGAGAACTTGTCCTTGAGATTATCAGTAATCTTTAATTTCATTGCTTTTAGAGCATCTGAGAAGGACAGGAGATTCCCAAAGCTGTCATTTTTAGCAAAATATAACCCAATAAGAACTGTCTTACTAAAAGCTCCAGATAGATGCAGCAGAGTATTTACCCCACTGACAAGGCTTTTCTGTTTCAGGCCTGAGTGACATCAGAAGGATGATTGTGTGGGTGCTCAGCAGCTCTGGGAGACATCTGCCACTGATGCACTGAGAGGTTTGCAAACAACTGAGGAAAGCTGCTGAGGTATGCAAAGCTAGGGCAAGATTATTGGGCTTTATCCTTTGATTGTAAACACAGGAGGAATCCCAGCCTTGTGGGAACCATTGATGCTATTGTGGCCTGTCCTGCCTTTTTGATTTAGGGTGTTTATTTGTTGCCAAACCTCTTTCCCCACCATCTCTCATTTCTACTCTCCCTGGGGATGATTCAGTGGAATTAAGCCTCAGGAGTGTAAGACACATCCAGCAGAAACACTCAAGGACAGACTTTAAACTGAGCAAGGGTTTTATTACTTCCCACAGAATGTTTTTATAAAGTGATACCCTTACATCTATTACAAATAATACATCTTATTAATAAGTCAATTTAGGTAAAGAGAAACCTGTAAAAACTTACCTCACTGCTCAACAATCAGTTGAGGCTGGCAAAATGAAGAAAGAATTTTGGAATTAGGAGAAAAAAAACCCCTCTACTTCTGCCCATTATTTGCTTTTTAATTTTTTTTTTCCCCTCTCTTGCTGTCTTTGCTTCATCTTGTCTGTCTGCTCCATTTCCTTTGTATTTTCAGTCACACTCTTTCTTTTTTTTTTTAACTAGACAAATAAATCCCAGAATATTATATTGTTTGTTTGACCACTGTACTTGTCTCTAGCACGAGACAGCCAACAATGTCTTCCCAAGCCTCAGAAAAGCAGGGATCCTTGCTCTTAACCTTCCTCCTGAAAGCCATCTATTCTGTGTGTGCACACATGCGTGCACTAAACTGATACCTCTAACAGTCTCTCAGGGCAGATGACCACATTTGTCATTGCCAAGATTGTGTGCAAATAGTTGCCTGTGCACATTTTTTTGCTACACTTGTGGTCATTTGAAAATTTCCAAACTGAGGTCATCTTCCAAATGCAATTATTTTGCCTTTTCACTTCAACTGCAGCAGCCCTGAGAATTGTTAAAAGGGCTGAAGAGCTCAGTTATCTCACTGCAACTGTCAGGGGAAGTAGATAGCAGCACAGAAATTAGCATGCTAAATGCAGGCTGGTGTTTACCTTGGGTATCTGGATATTCTTTTGATGCAAAGGAGCATTGTATTCTCCTTAGTGCTTTGGTACAGAACTATTTCTCCAGCAGTAAAACTGAAAAAGCAGGTTTAATTATTAGCTGCTTTGCCACCTCAGTGGCTTCAGCAGGCTGTGTTCAGACTGTGCAGATCTTGGTGCTTGGGCACACCCAAAGGCTGCACAGGCAGTCTTGAAAGGAACAGCTGGAGGTGACCATTCACCTCCAAATGCTCCATCTCTCTCAGATAAACAGCTGTGCAGCTGAGGACCTGGTTGCAGTGCTGCTGCTCCTGTCAGCTGGCTGTGAGCACGAGGGTCCCCAAGCACACATGCTGTCCTGGCCACCCAGAGGGACAAATCCTTGCAGAGCTCCCTTGCTGGATGGTGCAGATAGTATAGTAACATGAAACTGAGTTGCATCCAAGTTTGGGATAACACTGGGGCATGTCAGTCAGAGGCTACAGCACTGAGGTCTAAGCTCTGTAACATGTTGTGCTCTGCTCAGAGCAGGGAGCATTGAAGGCTGAGCACCTGCCTGGGGCCCAGGGCTTGGCACTGCTTAAATCCCTCTTCCCTGCCCATGGACTTGCCTTTTGGGCAACCCCAAGGACTCTTCTCATAGTCTGAATGTGGTAAGGAATCAACACTCACTTTTTTACCCAGGGCTGTTGGGTTTAAGCTGCCAGAGGGGGATGTCCATGTGCAGGGACCTGTGTTATCACCCCAACCAGCACAAACAGGCTGTGTGACACAGTTCCAGCAGGTGAGGGAGAGATGAAGGAGGTCAAGAGGACACTGTGGTATGTGGGGCTAGGATGAATCACCTCAGTAAAGAGCAGACTAAATTATTCCACATGCCCTGTTAGGAAGAGCTGGGCCATGTAGCACTGCCAGACTGCCCCAGCTGCCCTGACTGCTAGGTCAGGTCAGAGTCAATGCTAGGAAAACATCCCTTATGTCCATGGTGAATTGCAATGACAGAGATCAAGCAGCTCCTCCTTTCCTCCTGTAACACTTCTCAGCCTACACACTGCCTGCATTACACCACACTCAACATTTCAGGAGGGGCTGATTCCATGTTCACCCACACAGATTGTCCTGGAGGGTAATCCACTGTATGGTTGCCTCCCATGGAAGACCATGTCAGCCCAGGCTGTTACAACTCCTTGGGGAAACATGAACACATAAATGCTATCAGGTGCCTTTCTGTGTGCTTATAGGCTGCAAGCAAGTCACCAGAAATCTGATTATGTCATGTGGGAAACATTTTCCCATTTAGGATTAGACATGAAGGTGTTGGCTAGCAATATGAATAACAAGCACTATCTGCTTGTTATTATATCTAATTAACAAAGGCACAAAGTATATTTATTATATGTGGTTAATCAAAAACTGAATAAGCATATTCCTAGAACTTTAGTTGGCACTTTTCACAAGCCTAAGGTTATACACAGTTTAACTACAGCTTTTTTTCACAAAAGCCTGGTGTACAGCAGGGAAAAGACCTTTATCCCCACTGTTAACTAACTAGATAATAGACATTGTTAGTCAATAAGGGAGATGGAGCTACATGTTTCACAAACAGATTACTTGAAACCTGATGGACAAGTCCTCCCTGGGACAGCCACTGTAACTGCTTTATTTAGTATTTGCTTTGTCATCTTAGCAGTGGTAGAAAAGGGTTCCCTCCATCAGTTCTGAAGCTACTGTGGCACACCATTGAATCCACCCATGCTGCTGTAAACTTTTCCCAAACATGAAGATAGAAACACTTGGCTGGCTATAAAGAAGGTGAACACAAATACAGCTTTCAAGAAGCAATGTTCACAGTTGCTATTTTGCTATGTGAATAGCCATTCATAATGAACTGCATAGAATTAACTTGTAAGATTTAGCTAAAGGGTTTTTGAAAATTCGTGCCTGAAGTGAGGCCCCTCCATGCTTAATCACCTACAAAAATGACCTGTTTTCCAGGAGCAGTCACCACTGCTGTTTGCTTCTGAGGGAACTGTTGGCTGCCCAGGACTGATTAAATCAGAACACCTCCCTCTGTGCCTGCATTATCTTGGGGACACAGCTTTGAACATCACATTTCTAGTAAATAGATATATGCTTAGTATTAGCAGGATGGGCCACTGGATTCTACTCTCCTGACATTATTCAGTTTATGCCATTAAAGAACTCAATTCATGCTTTAATTTACAAGAAAAATCTTTGTCTTCTAATGGGCAGAGCTACCACTTGGGGGCAGGAGTCACCTCGACCTAATCTTTGAGCTATTCACACCAGGCTTCCTTTATGTCCACGACAGAAATGGGCACTCTAAGGATGGGATTCATCTAATCAAGTACAGGAGAAGATAAACCACGTTACAGGCTCCACTAACACAGCTGATTAGATCTCTGCTGACTCTAGAGGAACTCGTGATCTGAAGATGCTTGTGTGTTGGCTACCATTTCCCAGGTATGAATCCCTCCCTTATTGTCCAGTTGGGGCTGTGGTTTCATGATCAGCATCAGCAACTATGGGCTGTTGCCAGTGTTTGGTCACAGACTCTCCCCTGCCCTAATCACATGGTCCTGCTCTAGCAATCTTGCAGCCCTAGGTAAATAGGATTACTTGCTAAACTGGCTGAAAAGTACTGCTGAAGAAAAATAATTTGGTTTTGGTTGCACTGGCAGACAGAGCTGATGCCCCTTGTGCCATCACATGTCCTAATTGCTAGATCTGAGGCCTGCTTGGGGGTAGAAATGTAATTTCTGAAGGGAAAATGTGACTGCCCTTTTTGGCACCAGCTTTCATCTGGGCCAGTTTAAACTGACCTCAAAATGGCCTCTGAGGAAGGCAGTTATGAAAATTAATAAATCGAGTTGCAGAACAAAGTTAACATGTTTACACTTACTGTCTTGGGGTATGATTTGCCAAACACATTAAGGATTGGATATAATTGATCTTTGAAAAGGAAACAGGTGATGAGACATAGGAGAGACCTCCATGTGTCTGTGTTTGGTGCATGGAAAAAGGAACAGTGTCCAGCAGGTCTCAGAATGGAGATGGCAGCATGTTCCAAATCACAGCATCAGCTCTGGGGAGAGGTGACATTAAATCATCAGAACTGGAAAAATGCTTCTTCTGCTCTGGGCAAAGATGCTTTTTAGACAGCTCTCAAAATGGTTATCTGCAGATAATATTTATAGTGGGTGCAAAGTTGCTTTTAGTAGATCACAACTGTATGACATAATTTTGCTAGAATGGCAAATGGGTTATTTATAAATGTCTGCAGCTTGGGCAGTCTTTGTCATGAGCTTGGCTAATGGCTATTACCTATTAACAGTGCCTACAACAGGATCTAACTAAAACTTCCAGCAGCAAAATAAATGGAAAAATGGTTTTTTAACATGATTTTTCCATAGAGATATCAATTTGTGTAATAAAGGCAAATTAATCTAAGCCAAGCTGATATGATTAATATCTAATCTATAGATGCTAACATGACAAGCATGCTAGAGCTCAGCCACTTGAAGGACTTCACATAAAAGAAAGCAGCAGAGATGTTTGGGAAGCCCAGCTGGCTGGAAACACCAGGTGCACCTGGGTTGCCTGCTCAGTATTAGCCTGAGCCTGCCCTTCAGATTAGACCTGTTGGTGCTGGGTCAGAGTGAAAACCTGTGAACACGTGTTGCACAGGGCTCCCCATGCCCAAGCATGCCCAGCTACTGCTGTGCCACCAGGCTGTCTGATGTGCTGCAGGCACAGCAGAGCAGAAGCAATAGGATGTGCCATGTCCTGTGCTCATGGTTGTTCCAGGAACCACTCCGTGAGCTCTGTATGCACACAGCAGGCTTGACAGTTTGCCTGCAGATCTTCATCTTTTGAGCAAATCCTGGTCTTGTGCTAAGTTCTTACATGGCTTAGTTCAGTCCCTGGGATCTGCACAGTGTGCCCTGCTGTCACTGAGCTCCTGGGAGGCATGGAAGTGTACTGGCATGGTCCTGTTCATCAGTGCAAAACGTGCCACCATAGGGCATTTATTCCTTGGCAGCAGCTCCACACAATTCAAAGCAGCACTTGTTCAACTAGTTTTGAACTGACTTTTCAAATGCCAGAACATGCATGTTTATGTTGATTTCCCTACAGTATCAGCTGTCCTTTTCAAAAGGTCCCTTTCTAGGGACTTACTGTGAAGGACCTGAGTGACCTTCTACCAGCAGAAGACCTTTAGAAATCCTACAGCAATGAAATCTAGCATCCTATAGTGACAGTGGATATCCCTGCCCCAAATAACCAGGTTCTCAGACAGGGCCTGATATGTACTTTAGGTGGAGGTAGGCACCACAGTGATTAGCATGTATCTCTCCTCAGCAGTTACCCACTGATCCATTGACACTCACTGCCACAGGTCCAAGAGAATCAGCCTAGATTACAGCTAATGATCTCACATTTCTTCCTAAAGATAAGAAAAGGCTTAAGAGTATGATTTCTTAACAATGCCATATGAAAGATCATTTATTTCAGTAATAATTAAAAATGTTACAAGCCAATCAGCTGCAAAGGCATGTTTTAATTCCATGAAGTCCATATTTACAGATTTTTCCCATCCCCGTTGAGTCATTGTTACTATCTTGCCAACAGAGTGCCCCACTGTGTGCAAAAGTGAGTAACACCATTTTCTGAGGTTTTTTCCTCTAATGATTAATATGGTGGTGATTTTTCTAGTAGGATCCACTTGAGCATTGCCTAAATAAGGCATTGGCTCTAATTAATGCCTTATTAGTATTAACTTCACAGCTAATCAGAGCAATTATTTTGCCTGGCTACTTGGGAATTTTAAGAAAATACTAATTGTACCATAAACAGACAAAGTGGTAACCAAATCAGACAGGAAAAGCTCTTAAGTCCACTGGAAAGAAAAGAAAAAAAAAAAAAGTTCATTAAAAAAAGTTATAGCTTGGCTGTGCAGATAATTGTGCCAGACATGTAGCAGTTGTAGGCTGCCAAATGCCATGGGACCAAATGAGTGGCTTGATAGTAAGAAAGTAAAATAACTAACCTAGAAAGGAAAAATCAAAATGGGCATTAAAAAAGGAGCATATTTTCAAAATGGATGTTCCTTTATTAGGTAAAAAATATTTTGGAAGGAAGTTGGTTTTTTTTAATCTGCTTTGCCAGGTTCAGAAGAACTGTAGTGAATGGTATGCTGACTCCCTCAGCTTGTCTGGAGTTCTGCCACTGGCTTCCAAAGAGGTCATGTTTCACAGACATGGTAACCAGGTAAAAGAAGGAATCTCTTTATAGGGTGAGATGTTCATTTCCTATCTTAATGCAATTACAGCTACAGCCTTTCTGCACAGGTCACAAACAAAAGCATGTAAACACATGCATAACTTGCCTCTGTTCAAGAAAAGCCTTTAAATTAACTGCAAACACATGTTTAAGTCCTTTCCTTGATAAAGCCACTTTGCTGAAGCAGGATAAATGAACACTAACACTTTTCATCTGTTTTATTTTTCATGTCAAGGAACCAACTTGTTTATGTAGGTAACTGGACAGTGAATGCTTCTGTTGGCTTTGGTGTTGCTGACTCAATCTAATTTGAAGAAACCCTGTAAGGACAGCTACCAGAGAGAGACATTGCCTGCAAGAAACGCAGCCTAAAATGAACACTGACAGCCTTGAAGTGGAACAGACAGATGGAGTAATGTTTGCCAGAGTCCCACAAGCCTTTATTAAAAGCAGGCAGGTCTGATGACTGCACAGAAAGGGAACAAGTTAGGTGTGAAAAGGAGGCAGCGTGTGCTCTGATATGTGACTGCATGAACAGTTTAGAGACAGGGTTTCACCTTTTCCAAGTGGAAAGGCCCAGAATGATGAAGAGCCCTCCGTGGCAGAAATTCAAAGGAAAAAGTAGTGACTTTATTTACTCAGCAAACATGCTGAGTAATAGTGAATCTCCCAACCAAATCCTGTCCTTCCCACAGCGTGCAGCTGCCCGAGGAGAGCTCAGCAGCGCTCGGTGCAGAACATTTTACCCCAGAGCAGGCAACAAGCAGTGCCTTTCTGGTTTAACCTCTCCCTGTCTTGTCACCCAGTTCCGGGGTGGTCTGAAGCTGCATGCCAGAGATCCAGAGCTACTTCTCCCCTGAGAACATGGAGCATTTCTGGTAAATAAACAGATCTGGAGCCGGGTCCTTCCACATGTGCCGACCGGAAGCTGAGCTGAGCAAGGATTCGGAGAGTCACGAACAATGCCTGGAAACCTAAACAACAGCAACAAAAAAGCCCCCCCACGAGAAAAGAAAACCACCAAAAAACCCCTAATACTTACACACAAAAAGAGTCCTTCCTACTCTGAAGACATAGTATTCTCCTGCAAAGCATAAGCGGAGACAGAATGTTCTCCTGTAACACACCATTTATGGAGCACTTTTATCAGCGACCTTCCCATTATTCTTAAAATGTGTAATATTGCCAGATGGACAGCCCTAAATTTAGGAACTATTGCTGTTCCTCTTGGATGCTGAAGTGTGGTAATACAATAGCAAAGCCTGGGAAAGGCAGCATACTGGTTTATGAGAAAGAGGCTGGGGAAATGGTAGTGACGTGAACTCTTCTGTGGGCCAGCTACAGCTCTGCCTGGCATGTCCAGCAGCAGGGCTGGGCTGTTATTCATTAAAGTCCCTTTATTTGAAGCCAGAGAAGACAACAGGGGCTACTGGGTCACATAGGACAAAGGTGTATTCCCAGCCTGATTTATCAGGGGGCAGAAGGCCTGAGGAACCATTATTAATTCCCACCTAGGATGAAACCATGCTGTCCCACTCTCCTGAGGTATATAGTCCATGCCTTGGGCTTTTGGCCCCCAAACGAATGCCTGGTGCAGTAAGAAAAGCTACCCCTGGACAAGAGCAGGATCAAGAACATGCCATCCTGTAAGGGGAATACAGCAGCAAATCGACCAGTGGTATAGTATCCTTGAGCCCATTAGGTGGTCTCACAGTGAAGAAATATTAAAAGGCTCACAAATTGATCTAGACATTGTTTATATATCAAGAGAGAAGACAAAAAAAAAAAGCCATAACCCCCCTGCTGTAAATCAATCAAAGATCTTGTCACAGCTGGTGTTCAATGCCAATTAAGTTTTATTCAGGGGTGGTACTAACATTGATACCGTGTTTATTCCACTCAGGAGAAGACTGAGTGCCTTTAGCCAAGAAAACTTATGATGACATCACAGGGGCAACCAATTAATACTGTTTAATTTCTGAAGTCCAGGCAATGAGAATAAAACTCCTCGTCCACCCTTGCTTCCTTGCTAAATTCCATGGGAGCAACATCCATCCCTGTAAAATAACCTGCCCCACCTGCTGGAATTAAAATAGGTCTGAGCTGCACCAGTTTCTTTGACCTGTTGTATCCCACATTTGGGTAATTTTTCCTTATTAACTAATGGCCTTGTGTGGGGGGCAGGAGATGACACGGGCACGTTCCATTTCAGAACGATTGCTGCTCAGCTTCCTGATGATTTCCCCCACCTTATTAAATGCTATTATGGCACATGGGAAGCCAAGCAGTTGTGGTGAATGTTAGAGCAACCTAATTACTGCCTCTTATCCAGCCCTCGTTACAGTGCTCATTAAAGCATTCCAAACGAGTTCCCACCGCTAAACTAACACCATGGCAGCCCTAGATTTTGACATGGGAGTGATCTCACAGAAAACAGGATTCAGTGTAAACCAGGAAGAGAGGATGGCATGAGGTAGGTATCTGAGGTAGGTATTTGTGGACTCACTGGCACTGCTGGGCTTCCAGGAAGCCTCTTCTGCACTACTGCTCTCAGTTATGCTTCTTGGTAACTTTTCCTTGTGCAAGTTTAAAGCATTTCTGTCAAGAAATGAGACAAACTGTCCAACTCCAGTTGTCAGGAACCTTTGTACAGACCCTGAATCATGATCCCTTTGGAATCTCCCAGACCACAGCAGGCCAAGTGGGCAACTCTGCCATCCTGTAATCTTTGTTATTTGTTGGGTTGGGGTTTTTTTGTGATTACATTTGTTAGTATTTTTTTTTCTCCCAGATGCTTCAAAATATTTGCTTTCCTTTTGTGTGTTAATACAACAAATAGTGTCTAGGGACTGACTTTGTAGCATTTACATCATTTTGGTTATATTACAGCCTTTTAAAACTTCCTCAAGCAGAATTGCTTCTCTGCAAGTTTTTCAACTGTTCATGGGCTGTTACTGCCTCATCACCCACCCTACTGCCCTCAGTGGCACAAATGGGAGGAAAAATAAATAGAAATTCCCCTTCAAAAAGGCCAAACCTTAACAAAACTAGGAGGTGGTTAGAAACAGCTGCTGGGGTGTACTGAGGCACATGTGGCAGCTGGAAAAGGGGCCCACTGATTGAGCTGGGGATGGGTGTTGAGTTCACACAGCTCGGGGGCTGGTCGCTGGTTCCTTCCCCTTTTCCAATCATGCCGGGGCTGTGGAGGCTGTTGAGCCGCAAGGCCGGCGCCTGCTGCTCGCGTTTATCACCCAGCGGGCACAAAGCACCCCAGTGAGGGCCGGGGTACAGCACAGACAGCGGCTCGGAGGGAGAGGGGGCACCGGCGAAGCCCCCACCGCCGGTCAGCGCTTCCCTCTCCCTCCCGGACCCCGAGGCGGGCTCGTCGGCGCTGGCCAGCTCCAGAGCCTCGCCGCCGGCGGGGACGGGAGGCGTGGGGGATGGGGAGCGTTGGGAGGGCCCCGCTCCGCCCCCGAGCGCACGCCGGGCCGGGGCCGTGTGAAACGCACCTTTTGCACGAGTCCCGCTCGCCGCGGGGCGGGACTCGCCGGGCGGCAGGCGGCAGAGGGGGCGGAGATGCCGCCCGGTTCGGCCAATCGCAAGCGCCGCTCCCGGAACGTCGGCGAGAGGCCCCGCCCCCTCGGCCGTCATGAATTCTAGCACTGTCATGCAAAGATCATCATTAGAGCCAGCAATCACATGTTGTT
>JANHOA010007700.1:0-17796 GCA_027559835.1 Ispidina lecontei
CCCCCGCAGCTCTGGCCGGCCGGCGGGCACCGAGAGGCGGTGTCTCCAGGAAGCCCGGGCGGCTTCCCGGCGGCGCTGACTCAGCGGGAGGAGGGTGCGGGCTGCGGGAACCGAGCCGGGCAGCAGCATGGGGGGGACGCTGGAGGAAGCAGCGCTGCGGGGGGACTCCGGAACAATCCCAGTTTCTTGGAGATAAGAGGGAAGTTATTGACACGAGTGTGAAATGCTTGACATCCCCGTTCTCCTCCCGCCCCCGCTGGGTTTATGTCTGGGGGGTTTAGCGCTTTCTGGTGGTCTTCAGGGTGAAGGTTCCAGTCTTGCTCTGGACGAGCTTTTCAGCTCTTCCCAAAAAAAAGAGAAAAACACCATTCATTTCAACACAGAGAAGTCATTTTCTTAGTTAGCATTCAATTACAGTCCGCTCCAGCAGCCCTGGTGTGACTGCAGAGTTTTCGGTCACCCCAGGGAGTTCACTTCTTGTTTAACCTTATCACAGTGAAATTAATACACTTAGGAGCAGCCTGATTCTCAACTCGTTGCTCAGCTGAACACGGATATAAGTTCTCATTAGCAGAGCAGAACCAGTAGCCTCGCCCTGGCTGCCGCGCACCGCACCGCACGTAGCTAAACCCGGAGCCGCCTCCCGCCGTCACGCACCCCAAAGGCGGGGCGTGCGGCCGCCGCTTCCCGCCTGTCGCGACACGCCCCGCGCCCCCGCCGTTCACCTCCGCGCCGCAAGGGGGCGACGCGCGGCGGCAGCGCCGAGGGAGGGGAAAAGGGGCGGGAAGAGGCGCGCGGGGCCCGCCCCCGCCGGCCATGTCCCTTCCCGGCATTCCCTGTGAGCGGCGGCTGCTGCTCATCATGGCGGACCCGAGAGACAAGGCGCTGCAGGACTACCGCAAGAAGCTCTTGGAGCACAAGGAGATCGACGGGCGCCTCAAGGAGTGTGAGCTTCCCGGCTCGGGGAGACGACCCCGGTTGTTTCGGGGATCGAGGCCGCTGAAGGCGCGGGGAGCCCCGAGAGGGAACCCGGCGGTGCTGCCGCTGCCCCGCGCTTCGTCATGGGCCTGGCCGGGCCCCGCGGGGCAGCGCTGCGGGCCGGCCGGAGGGATGGGGAGGGTGGCAGGGCAAGGGACGGGTCTGGGAGCCCCTGATCGCGGCTATTTGTGGCACGGCCGTGGTTGGGCTCCTCTCCCCTGGAGTGGATGTGGGTGGCAGAGTCAGGGCCCTGCCGCCGCTGGCACATCTCTTTTCTCAGCCTCTTCTTCCCCTAAGCTTTTGCTGTCGGCCTTTACCTGCCTGTTGTGAATACCCTCTGTTGTATCTTTCTGGCTGTAGAGTGTCTCTCCCCACCCCCTCATTCTGTCAGAATCACAGAGTTAGGGGTTGGAAGGGATCTAGAAGATCATCTAGTCCAACCCCCCTGCCAGAGCAGGGGCACCTAGACTGGTCAGTGCTGTCCAGTGTCATTAATACTCTGAATTTCAGCTTTTTAAACTCAGGACTGGGTTTTTTGGTGCTTTTTTTTCAGAGTATTTTCACTAATAAGAGACACTGCTGTGTTGAGGGTTTGTAGGGACTTACTCGGTGTGCAGATCTCCCACTATCCAGCTTTTTTACCTGCTGCTTTTCTGCTCTGCTCAGGTCCTGAGTTATGAAATCCTTTGTTTCCTTTCCTAGTAAGAGAGCAGCTGAAGGAGCTCACCAAGCAATATGAGAAGTCAGAGAATGATCTCAAGGCCTTGCAGAGTGTTGGGCAGGTAGGTAAGAAAAATGAGGTGACAGCAGCCTGTGGTTGGCAGCCCCCCTTGCCTGGAAGCAGCAAATCAATCTCTTTTTGTCACCAAGAAAGAGGGATCATCCTGGCCACCAGGAACAGGGGCTTTAACATCAGGAACAGAGACCCCAGTCCTGGGATTTGAGGGTCTTTCTGTGTTTGTTTTCATATCTTGATGGAGATGTGTGAAGAAAGAAAAGTGCTGCTGACCAGTGTGAAGCCAGAGAGGAATTTCTGAGGTCCCAGTGGCCACCTGTGTCCTGAACCCCTGGTTGGTGTTGGTCTGCAGGGGGGATTTTCCTGGGGGCTGATGCTGCCTTTATTGTTTTGCAGATTGTGGGTGAGGTTCTTAAGCAGCTGACAGAAGAGAAATGTAAGTGGCTGGTTCCCTTCTTTGAAATCTGGCAAAGAAACTTGTAGATAAACTCTGGCTAAGATTTGAGGGGGGTAAAATAATCAGAATATTGTTGATTTGAGGCTTGGCAGAAGAAGGTAACACACTGGATAATCAGAAACAGAGCAGTGGATGAAGGAAATTGGATTATTTAGTATTTTTTCTTTGTTTTTTCTCTCTCCAGTCATTGTGAAGGCTACAAATGGACCAAGATACGTGGTTGGCTGTCGGCGTCAGGTAGCTGGTTTATCAGTGGGCTTCAAGATTTCCTTCTTTAAGCTGCATGTGGCTCTTTTCTCCTGGCATCTGCTTGCCCTTTGTGGCCTGGAGCCACCTCAGTGCCTGCTAAAACAGCAATCCACAGCATTCCTGGCCCCTTTCTGTTGAGTTGAAGCTCTGGTTTTCTGTTTGATTTGGAGCTCTCTGAAAATTAATTGTTGCTGTGGCAATGAATTGTCTCTGCAGGGTCTTGTGTTGTGAATTCAGCAGTGCTGAGCTTTAGGTTTAGTGTTAAATAGCCTGAAATATAATTTTTCTAATGCTTTTACTCTATAGTAAATAATATCTTGGTGCATCTTGAACTGAGTCCTTCATGGTGGAGAAAGGTGACTGCAGTTGAGCTGTATTTAAATTGATTTAATATTTTTATGGAGAAAATAACTGGATTTAATTCCACTGTGGGCATGGGAGATAGTCCTGAGGCTCTGTGTTGGCACAGAGATAAATGCTGAGGAATGGGTTGTGCTTGGGTGAGCCTGGCATCACAGCATGTACTTTCAAGTTTATTCTTCAGGAAAAAAACACTCTTTGATCTTACAAAATCCTTGAGTTCATACCAGACTTTAAAAAAAGAACCAAAACAAAATCCATCTTTTTTTTTTTCTTTTCCAAAATATTAGATAGGTCACTGTCTTTTCAAAGGCAAAGAATTACCTGTGGAGTGTCTTGTGGAAAGGAACAAGTAGGTTTTGATCCAAATCCTTGTGGCTGTGCTGCTGAGGAATCAAAGCTGTTTGTGTTGAAACAAAATTGCTTCCCTGTCTAAAGTGCATTTCCAGAGGAATTTGAGGTCAATTGATTTATCTTGATTTATTTCTCACTGTAGAAGAATTTAAATCTGATAGAATTGGATTTTTTTACCTATTTCTTAAAATCAGGTAGCTGGAAAGAGGTCTTTAGTGAGCCCAGGAAGGAGTGACAGTTTGATCCTGACCACTGCCAGAGACTTCAAAAAATCCATGTGGGGAAGGTACTTTATAAATCTCCCTTGGAATAAATAGGTTTTATATTCTTCAAATGTGAATTGAGTGCTTCCTGCTGTTTGTTTTAATTAAAAAATACAATAAAATGAGTCTATTTTAAAAAGTGGCAGAAATAATTTAGTGATTTGCTGTGCAAGATCTGTTTCAACACTAACAAAAGTCATTCCTGTATTCTGGCTGAGCTTTGCTGCTGTCCTCTTGTGACAACTGCCAGGTTCATGGGCTAGAAGCAGATGTGCTTTTGGACTGTGGTTCTAATAGAAATTCCCTTTTTTTCCTGTCACCAGCTAGACAAAAGTAAGCTGAAACCAGGGACAAGAGTTGCTCTGGATATGACCACCCTGACTATTATGAGGTAGGTTTCTGCTCTACAGCTGCTCTGCTGCTCATCCTATGAAGGAGTTGGAATCCTCAGTAATACTGTTCAAATGTTTCCTGCAAAGGAGTTACTTGGAGGGAAGATTTGGGTGTGTTCTGTATGATTTTAAAAGAATTTGGTTGTTCTTTGAAACATTAATTCTGTTACAACTCAGGATTTCCAGCAGTTTTTAAAGCTTTTGTTTGTTTTGCTTAAAATTTGAACACATTTTGTCTTTATTCTGGTTTTTCAACAAACATACTTGTTACTGAGGTGGGAGGAGAAGAAATCATTTTAAAGAAATTATTTACTTGCCCTAAAACTTAGTGCAGTAACTTCATAAACACATCTGCACAATGACAAATGTCTGCTCTTAATTCCTTTTTTTTTTCCTCCCCCAGATACTTGCCAAGGGAAGTGGATCCCTTGGTTTATAACATGTCTCATGAAGATCCAGGGGATGTTTCATATTCTGAGATTGGAGGGTTATCAGAACAAATCAGAGAGCTGAGAGAGGTATCCAGTATTTCAAAGCCACTTGACAAATCATGGATGTGTTCTGAGCAAGGCTGTTCAGTGCAGAGATTCCTACCATTGGAATTTCCTATTGGCAGGGAACACCTGAAGTGTTGGAAGGGTTGTTTCAATCTTTTCCAGCTTTGTGGCAGAGATCAGAGTGGCTGGGGGGGTGCTGGGGAGCTCCTGCTGCTCTAATCCTCTTTAGTTTGGGTATCAGCACCTCAGGCTGCACGAGCCTTCCTGGGGAATGTGGGTGTTGGAAGATGAGCTGGTGGGGCTGTCAGCCAAGTGACTGGAACAGGGGTTGTTTGTGCATGTCACACACACCTTGCAGGAGCAGAGGAAGATTATTCTCAACATCAAAGCCCAGCTCTCAGAGGGGTGCTATCTTCTCTCTGCTTGGATTGAGATGAAAAAGAAGAAAATCCTCAAAAGAAGTGGATTTGAAGGGTCTGAAACCCTTGAGGCTAAGGGAGCTCCATCAATTCAAGAGGGGGTGTATAGCTGGGATTGACAGCCAGCAAACCAAGCTTGAATTTTGCACAGAATCTACTAGAATCAGATCTGAGGGGTGGAGAGCCCATCCCTGGAGGGGTTCCCAAGCCCTGGTGCTGAGGGCCATGGGGCAGTGGTGCCCTGGCACTGCTGGGTTAATGGTCTGAAAGGTCTCTTCCAACTAAAACAATTATGATGACAGTAGCAAAAGATGATTTGAGCAAAGAGCATTGACAAGCCAAGTCTGAACAAGGGCAGCATTGTGGATTGATCCATCCAGTCAATCTGACATTTTCTTTCTGCACTGTTCCTTGTACAGAACACACTGCACAGATGAGTGTACAGGTATCTGGAGAACTGGGAGCTTCCTGGGGATTGCCCATCTCTTTGAAAATCCAAACTCTTCTTTATCTGTCTCTTCCCAGGTAATAGAACTGCCACTTACAAACCCAGAGTTATTCCAGCGTGTGGGCATTATACCCCCAAAAGGCTGCTTGCTCTACGGCCCCCCTGGTGAGTCTCATGAAAGCCTAATGAGCACTGAGCTGCTGCTCTCAAACTGTGGCAATAGCCCTTTTTGTTTCTTGAGGGGGTTGGTTTTTTTCCTTTCTAGTCACTAGCATGTGGTTGTTGGGTAGTAGTTGAACAACTTCCATCTCTTCCCTCTCCAGGCACAGGGAAAACGCTTTTGGCCAGAGCTGTTGCCAGCCAGCTTGACTGCAACTTCCTAAAGGTAGAGTGATTGATTTTGATTTGTTTTCCTGTTTCTTTCTTTCTTTACTCACATTCTTGATGTGTTTGTGCTCCAGCCTCTTCACCCCTGTGTCTGCTGTCTTTCCAAAGGTGGTGTCGAGTTCCATAGTGGACAAATACATTGGAGAGAGTGCTCGACTGATCAGAGAGATGTTCAATTATGCCAGAGATCATCAGCCCTGTATCATTTTCATGGATGAGATAGATGCTATTGGTAAGGCTGATGGCCTGAGGCATGACTTAGAATCTCCTTTTAATGATAAATTCAGCTACAAAGTGTTTTTCCAGAGAGTGTGCAGTGCTGTTTGTTCCCAAGAAACAATGGATGAGTGGCTCAGCTTCCTCCTGGAGCTGTTACATTTAGCTTAGGACTCTCTGTATCGCCCTTGAGCACTTTCAAAAGTGCATTTTAACCCTTTGAAAGGGCAACCTATTTGTCTTCAGGCTTAGCATTGCATGGAAGTAAAAGCAAAGTACTGTAGCTGACCAGTTTGATGTGCTGCAGGTGGTCGGCGCTTTTCTGAAGGCACCTCAGCTGACAGAGAGATTCAGAGGACTCTGATGGAGGTGAGTGGCTCAAATAGTCATCCAGGGGGGAACTGTTCCCCTGGGATCTCTGTTGGTGGGGTTTTTTTTCTGAGTTAATAAGCTAAAAGTGCTCCAGATGCTGCTTTTACAAAAGGCAGCTGCATATCAGCTGGGAATTCAGCTTGGAAGAATCAATAAAACTAAAAGAATCATCCAAATTGAGAAAATATCCCAAATAATTTGAGGATATTGTGACTTTGAACTTCTTGAAGGTTTGGAGGGCCCCTCTTTCCTAAAGAAGGGAAAGCAGAACTTGCCCCTTTTAGTCTCAGACACCATAGGAAGTTTCAGAACTGTTTGATTTCTTCAGAACTAGGAGAAGTAGTTGCATGTCTTTTGTTTCTCTACTAATTGCTCTGGTAAACTGGGTTGTGTGAAGGGAATTTTAAAGGCACTGGTGACAATGAGGAATTCTGAAGCTAATGGGAAAGCTCACTGGCCTGTGTTTGCAAACAGTTTGCCCAGTTCAAAAGAATGCCTCTGCCTTACATAAAGAATGAAATCACTGTGATCAAAGAGCAAGTGCTTTGAATCTTCACAATGAAATGGCTCCATATGTCTCTATTAGTATTCCAGAGGCTGCTCATTCCAGAGGCTGCTCTCCAAGCCTGATGTAAACGTCCTGGACTTGGGGTGATACATGTCAGCCAACCCCTGGCTCCTCCAGTGGCAGAGTGTTTTCAGTGTGTTGCTTGTAGAATATTCAGGGAGCTTGGGGGCCTTTCATTACAAGGCACTTTAGTGATGATTTCTCTTTAATGCTTTTAGATCTGAGTGAAAATAGGCAGAAAAGAAAAACATTAGATCACACTAGGGGGGAGGAAAAAAAGGCTTTGGGTTGTTTCAACCCAGACTTTTGTTTCCTGTTAGCTGCTGAATCAGATGGATGGCTTTGATACTCTGCACAGAGTTAAAATGATCATGGCTACCAACAGACCAGACACTCTGGATCCTGCTCTCCTACGGCCTGGGAGGCTGGACAGGAAAATCCGTGAGTTGCTGCTTCATCCATGGCTGGAAGGAGGATCTGATCCATGGGAATCTGATCCATGGGAATGGTGCCTTGCTGTTCTATTAAATCTTTCCTTCCATTTTTTTTTTTTAGACATTGATCTGCCAAATGAACAAGCCAGATTAGATATTTTGAAGATTCACGCGGGTCCCATCACTAAACACGGGGAAATAGGTAAGTTGGAAGTCACCTGGATGTCCCTCCTCACATCCCTCCTCCTGCTGCTGGTGGAATTGTGAAGAGGGTGACTTGTCCCTCTGACTCCTCCCCTTACACTGCTCACACAACCTCCCCTTTCTGGGAATTCTCCTTTTTAATGCATCCTGTTTGAACTGTTGGTAAGTCTTCCTTGGCAAAGGAACACTGGATAGAGATCCTCAGAGCACAGTTGTAGACTGGAAAATCCATGTGGTTCTCATCAGGTAGTTTCTTGCTTCTAAAGGAATAGCTCAGTGCAAGTAAAGAGCTTTTTCATCAGCTCCCCACCAGAGAGAGAGAAAATTGTTACCACAAAGGCCTGAAAACAATCAAGGATCTTTAAAGTCTTGGAGAGACTTACTTTGGAGATGTTGGAATAAAAACCTTGTTGGAAACAAAGCTTGGCTGTGGTTAGCAGTGTAGATCAATCTCCAGAGCATGAGGGAGGGAAAAGTCTATCAGATACAATGGGAAAGGTTTATTTACTGACTGGGTTACTCTAAGCAGACCAGTCTTAGATGCTTCAGAGGTTTCTTCAAGAAAACTAATTGTTATTTACCTTTAAACCAACACTGGCTGCATTTTATTCAGTAAGACCCCCCCAGCCTCTGCCTGCTTGGGCCCAGCCCCTGCCCCTTTGCTGCCACTTGCTATTCCCGCCCAGTCTGACCAGTGGAACTGATCTGCTTCTCCATCTGGCTGCAGAAACAGCTGCAGTGCAGCAGAGGGGGTGGCTGGGGGAGGCTGAGAGGATGAGGATTGTCTTGCTGAGCAGCAGTGTTGGCTTGAACACACACACACACACACACACACACACACACTTGCAGCTGTACCCTAAGAGCAGAAACTCCAAAGCAAATCATGAACCTGAGGTCATTGTGCTACATGAATTAAAATACACTTGAATTTCTAATCTCTAGGGGGTTTCTGGATTCTTAAGATCAAACAGTTCAGTTCAAATGGTTGGAATTTCATGCAAAAGGTAAAAAGGGTTTGAAAAGTTTTGCAGAAAGTTGATTTTTGGGGATTTTTTTTCTTCTTGATAAGCAGCTTTGCACAGATCAGAACTTGCTGGAGGCTCAACAGACAGTGTCTTAGAAATTGATTCTGGAAACTATAACCATAGTCACTTTTTCAGTAAAAATATGTGCATAAGATATCAAGCTTAATATATCAAGTCATTAAATGCCTTTGGATGCAGTTATAAGCAGAAAGGGACTGAGTTATGATCTGGTTTTCTGGTTTGTTTGGGTTTTTTTTATATCATTTAAATAAGAACATTGCCTTGGTGTAGCTTTTCTTGCATTTCATGTTGCTGGTTGTAACCACAAGTCAGGAACTTTGGGATTTAATGCTGTAATATTGGCTGCCCTGCATTTGTGTGAGAATGAAGGGTAATACAGCTGGTGATTTCAGGCAATTGAATTTATCAGGCTAGTAGACAGATACCTCTTTGCACAGAAACCAAAGTCAAGTGTTTCTTGGTTAGCTGGATGTGTAATTAATTGGCATCCCTAATGGAAGTGTGAATTTATTTCTAATGAGCTTGTGTTATGAACAGATTATGAAGCAATTGTGAAGCTTTCAGATGGTTTCAATGGAGCAGACTTGAGGAATGTCTGTACTGAAGCAGGTATTTTAACTCTTGATGTGCTACCTCTTGGTTAATGTTAAAAATGGTTTATGTTTTCATAGAAGCATGGAATGGTTTGGGCTAGGATCTTAAAGCTCAGGCAGTTCCAACCCCCCTGTCATGGGCAGGGACACCTCCCACCTCCACTCAATGATCTCCAGAGGTCCCTTCCAACCCCTACCATTCTGTGATGGTACACTTGGGATTCACTTACATGGGAATGCTGAGGAACACAGTAAATACTCCCTCCTAGTTTCAAACAAATGACACATTTCTTCCTGGTGATCACCTCAGAGTGGTGACCTGAAACTGAAGTTCACTCCTCTTGCCCAACATCCAAGACCTTGATGTGAAAATCCATGTAACTTGGATCCATTTTCATCTTAAATTTGAGTGGACCTTTTGAGTGGATCTTCTTGAGCTCTCTGTGGATCTTTTTTAGCTGCTGCAAGGAGCACAAACTCACTCTTGGTGTGAAATTATTCCTCACAGGGATGTTTGCAATCCGTGCTGATCACGACTTCGTTGTTCAGGAAGACTTCATGAAAGCTGTTAGAAAAGTGGCTGATTCCAAGAAGTTGGAGTCCAAGCTTGACTACAAACCAGTTTAATATCATTAATAACTGCATATGCCATACTGGGTTAATGTATAGAGAGGGAGAAGGTGCCTCTTGATTTATTTTTTTTTAATGTTAAGGTGTTTGTGTAACGTGTAGCTAGTAATTTGGGAACACTAGTTGCAAGCTGGCTCCAGGATTGTGTTTTCTGTACAGTTCTGAGCTACAGTTTTAATGACAGCCTGGGTTCTATGTGTGGAGATCCATCCTCTTTGCAATTACAGTGTCAATCCATAAATGCACCTGAACGGGGTCGTGGACTTAAGAAAGTCAGATTGTTTCTTGACTTTTTTTTATATCCATAAATTTCCTTTCCCCAAACAGTTTCTGAATAAAACTTGTTTAAATCTGCTTATCCCTATGTACCTTCTGTGCAACTCTTGAAGATGAGGTGAATTGTGTGTCTTGGGAATTTGAAGAGCAGGTTTTCTGTGGAATGGGGGTTGGAGTCCTGTGAGATGGAGATGACTCTTTCCTCTGATGGGAAGGACAAGAGGTGTTTACTCCTTTGCTGCTCAAGTCTGGGAGGAGGATTTGGCTGAGGTGGCATTTAATTACTGCTAACACATCTTTTTGAGATGTTTGCTCCCTTTATGTAGGAGAACTCCTATCTAGAATGCCAGTTATGCACAAAAGCATCAAAGTGGAAGTGGAGAAACAGCAGTTTAATATAGAAAAAGTTTTGATTACAGCTTTTTAGAGTGGCAGAGGAGAGATTCCAAGTTCCCCTTGCAGCTGCTCTATATAGGACAGGAACTGCCTGTAATAATGATATAATTTCAACCTGTGCCACTTTAGTCATAAGATCTAGCTGTATAGATGTGGTTGACTTAGACCTTCTGAGGCTGGAATGGGGCCATAGGGGTGTTGCTTTTGTTTCTGTCTGGGAGCTGCCTGCTGTGGCTGTTGGAGCAACCATCCAGAGATGAAAATGTGGAGGCTAAGGTGATGTTGCCTCAAAGGGCATCTTGTCACTGTGCCTAATTGTTGTTCTCCACTCAGTTGCACCCCAGGGTGTGTGTGTGGATCCCCCATCCTTGCTGGGTAGTTGACTAAAGCTTGGGCTGGAGCACTGCTGGGCTAGACTGGACTTCTGGCTACTTCTCATTATCCTAATTGGATTAATCAGGGCATGCTCAGCTGACAGGCAAGTACATGAGATTAACTGTCGAGTTGCCAGGAAACATGCTGCTTTAACAGCATCTCTCTGGCACCTTTCAGAGCCATGGTTTGATTTCCATGGATAAAACAGTGTAAGATGTGGAACAGCTACAGCAGGACAGGCAACAGTACTGTGGTGGTTGGATGTCTGATGGTTGTTAGGGACCATTTTGAAGCTCAGGTTGTAAGCTGAAGCCACCTATTCTGTTCTTGACTCCAGCTGGAGTTGGAAGCTGCAGCTTTACTGGTGCTTTCTCCTTTTTTCACCTTTCATTTTTCATCTTTCACTGGAAGAAAATCACTCTGCTGGAGGCACATCCTGAAGTGGGACTGTCAAAAGGTTTCTCAAAGGGAAAGTAAGGAAAAATGCTTCAATAGTTTGGCTATCTTCAAGTCATAACAGAGAACCTCAAAACTAAGGAAAATGGGTTTCTAGTGTCTCCTGTGTTTGAAAATGCCAACAACTCCCTCAGAAGAGGTTGGAGCCAGGGTGGGTCAGGCTCTGAACAAGGGACAGCACAAGAGGAACCAGACTCAAGTTCCCCCAGGAGAGGTTGAGGTTGGAGCTGAGGAATAATTTCTTCTCCTCCAGTGTTGTCCAGGGCTGTCCCAGGCTGCCCAGGGCAGGGTGGAGTCCCTGTGAGCCCTGGAGGGGTTTCCAAGCCCTGGAGCTGTGGTGCTGAGGGCCATGGGGCAGTGCTGGGCATCATTGGGACTCACAAGACCTTAAAGGTCTCTTCCAGCCATGCTGCCCTTCATGCCATCAGCTAAGATGTGACACAGGTACCATCTTCTGCTGGTGGCTACATGTCCCTGCTCCCCAGGAGAGAAGGGGTTAGATTGGGGTGTGAGGACACAGCCCCTGCCCAGAGGCGGGGAACAGACGCCTCGCCGACCACAACATGGCGAGAAAACGCTTCTCCTCTCCCGCGTGGCGGGAAATCGGCGCGTTGAAGACGTTGTCGGGGCGTTCATTAGACCGCTAATTAATAAACTAAGTGGAGTGTGAGGGGGAGAGAGAGGCGACCATCCCTGAGGGGAGCAGCGCGCGCGCGAGGGAGCGGCTTGGGCGGGAAGCGCGTGGGCGCCGCTTCCCGCTCCTCCGACCGTTGGCGGCGGCGGCACCGGCAGCGCTCGCGCGTGTGCGGCGGCCGTTGCAGGCGGAGCCGTTTTGGGGCGGGGAGCGGCCGGAGGCGGCGCCGCTGCTGCTGCTGCTGGCGCCGCCGCCGCCGATGGAGTGGAACCCGGGGGCGGGCGGAAGGGCGGAGGAGAAGCGGCGGGAGGAGGAGGTGGAGGAAGAGGCACAGCAGCAGCAGCAGCATGGCGGCCGGGTACGAGCGGCTAAGCGCTCCGCCGCCTCCTCCGCCGCCTCCTCCTGCTGTCGCTGCTCCTCAGCCGGAGCCCGAGAGTCCACTGGGCAAATAACCGCCTCGCCCGGTCCTGCCCCGCCTGGAAAGCGCCCGGCCATGGAGCTCACCTTTCCTGCGCTGCCGCAGGCCAAAGAGGACTGTGAGGTGAGCGGCGGAGGGGAGCTACCGGAGGGGGGGCCGCCCGGCCCTGCCGCTCCCGTCCCGTTCCCCACCCCCGAGGAGAAGCCGCTCCGGCCTCCTGCGCTTCAGCCCCGCGTGGTGGTATCGGCCTCTCCCCGCCCCGGGCGGTGGGGCCCGGATTCCCTTCCCTGTCAGCCCTCCCCGCCGCGGGCTCTCGCCCGTCCCCTTTCCCCTACTCCCCCCGCAGGTCCCCGACCGGCTCCCGACCCCTCGCAGGCCTCTCTGGCCGCCCCCGCGGGTCCTCTCCGAGGGGCAGATCCGCGGCCGTCTTCTCCTCCCACTGTCCTGTGTCCTTCCCTCTGGGACCGCCGGCCCCATCTTCCGCCTCTTGTCCTCTGCTCCTGGCCCTCTCCTTTACTCTCGTAGACCCTCTTTTCTTCATCCCAGCTGCCCTTTGGGGTTCCCCCGGCCTTTCCCTGCCTGCTCCCGGGGCTGTGGGCAAGCCCTGCCTGCTGAAGAGAGGGCTCCTGCTTTCCCCGAACCTCCCCCCTCACACCCCGCTCATCTCCCTTCTCATAGTGGCTCCTGCTGAGCTTGCTGTCCCTGGTGACCCCTCTGGTGTGCTTCACTGCCTGTGAGCAGCCCAGCTTTCTGCTGTGTGTCCTCTCTCCCTTTGTATGCTCACCCACCAGCCCTCCCATCTGCTGCTGCTTGCTGGCCCCATGGTTTGTGTCTGTGCAGCAAGGGGATGAGCTGCTAACAGTGAGTAGAATCGTAGGATAGTTAGGGCTGGGAGGGACCTCCATCCAGTGCAGCCCCCCTGCAGGGAGCAGGGACACCCTCAACTAGCCCAGGCTGCTCAGAGCCTTGGCCAACCTCACCTGGAATAGCTCCAGGGATGGGGTCTTAACCACCTCCCTGGGGAGCCTGTTCCACTGATCCACCACCCTCAAGGTAAAGAAGTTCTCCTGATATGCAGTCTAAATCTCTAATTTAAACCCATTACCCTTCATCCTTTCACTCCAGTCCCTTGTAAACAGCCCCTCTCCAGCCTTCCTGGAGCCCCTTCAGGTACTGGAAGGTGCTCTAAGGTCTCCCTGGAGCCTTCTCCAGGCTGAACAACCCCAGCTCCCTCAGCCTGTCCTCATAAGATAGGTGTGAGTACCTGCCTATCCCCTTCCTAACAGCACCTAACTCTCAGCTGCTCCGGTGAGCCTCCCGAGGAGGCATTTTCAGGCTGTGGAAGAGCCAAGGCTTCCAGAGGGAGGCAGGTGGCAATGTCTGCTAAGGCTCAAACTGCTCCCTGCTCGGGGTCACAGGAGTCGGGTCAACCCGGTGTCTGGTTTCTGAACTTGGCTGCTCTGCTCTGCTCTGACCCCGGAGGCTGTTGGTGTGTCACAAACAGCCCTAAGCACCCTGCTTTGATAACGTCAGGTGTTTGAAGTGGAGCCTGTTGAGCTCTGCAGAGGTTTGGAGGTTGTTGCAGGTTTCATCTGAGCTCCTTTGTTTTAACCGAGGTCTTGCTGAGCGTTGTTGTTGTGGCAAGTTAGCAACTTCCATATTTCAGCTTTGCTTTTTGGTTTGTTGTCCTTTGCTGAGCTCTGGAGGTGCTTACAAATCGTTGTGGTTGTTTCAGAAAATCATAATTAGTTTTCTGTCTCAATGTAAATTATAGATCACAGTGTGAGTTCAATAATTTGCTTCGAAGTATCTTTTCTTTCTGGAGAAATCATATTATCTGTGGTTGCATCTGGAAATGGTTAACTAAATTAGCCTGGATGGCTTTTTGAACCTGTTTATAACTTGTGTATGCAGTTAAAATCATTGTAAAACCAAAAGCCAGTGCCAGTCTAACAACTCTGATGAGAACTGGAATTCTAACACAGTGTCCTTCAGATTGCCTGTTAATATTTGCCTTTTAATATTTGCCTTTTTTCCTGCTCTCTAAGTAGTATCACATACAGAATTGTTAGAACCTCACAGGCTGCTAGACCACAGTGGAGAATTTCAAGAGCTATTTTAAAACCCTGTAAGTTAACTTTTTCCAGCACCTTACGTTTGCATCTCACTTGATCCAAATCCACTGCACTGGGAGTAGTTGGGGGAAACAGGAAAGTTGAAGGCAGTGTGAGAATGTCAGAGTTCTTAGGGAGTTGTTAAGCAAAGCTTGAGTGGTTTCACCTTTGAGCCTTCAGTCCAGTCCTGAAGGTGATGCTTTGAAAAGCAAACTGAGGAAACTAAAATCATTCTGCCCACAACATGGTTATTAGTGGAAAACTAAAGATCATCTCTTGTGTATTGCAGCAAGGAGAAGTGCTCTCTAATATTGCTTCAAGAACTTGTCTGTCTGTGGTTTTATGCAGCCTTGGGGGGTTTGATTTCAAGATACTGAGGGGGAGAACAGGAGAGAACTTGGGGAACCCCTCATTTAATTCCTGAGGTAGGCTGCTCAAAAATAAGTGCACCTTGGGTGGTTTTTGGGCCATCTAAGTGCCACCTCCCAGTTCTCCCAGCTGACACTAGTAATCACATAGCTACTTCAACAATAATAATAATTAAACCCAAAAAAGCCTCTCAGTGAGCAGAGCTGGCTGCACAACTTCCCTCTCCCTAGCACAGGCAGCAGTTGGAGGCTGGGTGGTGAGGGTGGCAGACTCAGGCAGGTTGTGGGAATGCCCTGCAGAGAAATAGGTCAGTCCTCTGGCCTGCAGGCTGCTTGCAGTGCCCCTAATCCACACGTACTGTCACACATGGCCAGGGTTTTCAACTGCTTGGTGCTTCTCAGAGCTGGGGAAATTGCCATGGCAAGAAATCCTGGTGACAGGCACCTGCTGGAGGGAGTTCTGCCACCTCTGCATTCCCAGGCTGGTGCCATCTCAGCAACCAGTGGACCACAGGTTCCTTCTGAGTGCTCCTAGTGCCACGTGTTGCTGTTTTCCCTGGGGTCTGTGTGTGCTGAAAGCTCCTGCAGGGGGTGAAACCATGTTTGTTGGAGCTCAAGGACAGTGCCACACTTGGGCACAACCTTGTGGTGCTTCCCCTGCTCTGGTCTGATGTGCTGGGGCAGTTCTCCAGGATAAGCTAATGGAGTCTGGGCTAAATCAGCTTCTGGCTTTCACTGCAGGGCAAAGCTGAGCTCTCTTTTACAGATCCTTGTGCCACCTGAGTGTCTTCACTCTTAATTTCTGGATATTCAGCATTTTAAAGTTCTCCCAGAGCTTTTCTCTGTGTCACTGCTGCCTGTAAACCCTCCTCCTGCTCTTACAGGTATAGTAACAAAGTCTTGTGAGTAATAGTGATCACACAGGGGGTGGAAATTATTTCCAAGCTTGGATTTCTCTGTCTTTGTCTAAAATTGGCACCTTTTTCATGATGAGGTCTCAAACTCTTAGATCTGAGAAGGGATGGGTTATTTTTTCCACTGTATAAACATGGCTAAGGGCTTGTTCAAAGTGGATCAAGTTCCTAACAGACTGATTTAGGAGTACTGAGATTTCAGCTTCTAGAAAGATGTTAAGGACTGAAATAATTCAAGGAAAATAATGGAAATTAATTTCCTATTATATTTGAAACAACAACAACAAATAAGGCTATGTGTGTTGGGAACACAGCAGTAATTAGCAGTTAATTTATTTGTTAAAACATTACCATATTTGCTTGCAAGCAGGCTGAGCAAAGCAGTATTTGTGATGTATTTAGAATTTTTTAGGACTCTGTGGTTTTTTGTAATGGAATTATCAGCTTATTGACTGGTCATATTTGTCTTTTTATTATGCAGAAGAACTGAGCTCTTTAGCACATGGTTTGGGGGTTTATTTTTGAAGAAATGTGCATTTCTTGGCATCTATATTTAATCTGAAATGCTAATGTATTTTTGACAGCCTTTTTTTAACCTTGCAGCCCATCTAAAGGTAGAAGAAAATTCTGAAACTCTTCTGACATGAATAACCCCCTTAAAACAGTGATTCCCCTCCTCTGCAGGGGGAATCCTAAAATAAGTAGGAAGCCTGTATTAGAATCCTTATTGTACCTACCCACATAATAGAGGGGGGGAAGAAAAAAAAGGTGGTTATGTGCTGGGAAATGTAAATCAGGTGGCAGATTTTCTGTGGGATCTCTGAGGCTGCTTTGCATGGATCAGGAGGGCACTGTGGCAGTTGAAGTGGAGCAGTTCTGTCAGTCGTGAGTAATTTGCATCTCATTTAATCTATATGAGGATTGTAGAGACCTTTTATGTTTTGATTGTCTCAGTATCACCCAGCTCACTAGGCTGGAGTTGAAAAAAACAACCAAATAACCCCACAAATAAACAAAAAACACACCAAAAAACCCACAAACAAAACACACACACAAAAACCCTACAAATAAACAAAACACACACACAAAAACCCCACAAAAAAAAAAACACACACAAAAACCCCACAAATAAAAAACACACAAACCCACAAATAAACAAAACACACACACAAAAAACCCCACAAATAAACAAAACACACACAAAAAACCCCACAAATAAACAAAACACACACACAAAAAAGCCAGAAATAATCAAAAAACACACCAAAAAAAGACCCCAAACAATCAAAACACAACAAAACCAAAAGGGTGTGAAAAACTCCATCCTTACACTATTATAAATAATAACTTAAATACAATTTTTCCTTTACCAGTAGAACATCAGCTCTCATTCTACAGGTTCTTCACTAAAAAAAATGTGAATTAAGGCCTTTTCTTGCATGAGGTAAAAATGTCACTAGGTGAGCACAGGGGAAATACTGCTACCCACAAAAAAAGCCTCTCAGCTTGTGGACAAGTGCATAGAAAAAGCAAATTACAGCAGGAGTGTGGTGGCCCCAGCACTTGGCTGTGTGCTCCATATGAGCTGAGGAATTCTGATCCCTGTGTGCTCACTGGCATTGAACCAGCTGGCACAGGAATCTTCTGGACCAATGTGACAGGATGGGACAAATAAGAAACTTTTTCTCCTCTCTTGTTATTTTTCTACTTGCATTTTAGTTGTCTCAGTCCTTTTCTTCTTGTGGTTTGTGTTTCTCTGCTAAAATAACCTTTATTTTCCTCTGGAAAGCTTTTTCCTCCCTGTGCTCTGGCATTGCCACCTGCTATTGTTTTCCCTCTCCACCTTCCTGCTTTTGTGCTCCTTGGCATTCTCAACAGCATGATGAGGGCTTCCCATGCTCTGAGTCCTCTCCACAAACACACAAACCCCCCTGTCCAGCTGCTTCCCAGTGTTTCCCAGTGCTGAGACTGCCCAGAGTGGGATCTGGGACCCAGGACTTGACTCCAAAGCTGGCTTTGCTAAAACCAGGCTTTGCTCATCCAGCTTTGCTTTGTCCCAGTGCTTATCTGGAGCACAGAGTTACTTGGTGGACAACCAGCTTTGCTAAAAAACTTCTTAGTTTGGGGCCATTCTGGTTTCCTGAACTTTATGCAATTGCAGTAGAACTTCTACCTAAAAAAAAAAAAAAAAAAAAAAAAAAAAAGAAAAAAATCGGAAAAGCCCACGTTTGAAACCCAGCCC
>JANHOA010007703.1:0-12394 GCA_027559835.1 Ispidina lecontei
TCTTTATAGGCAACTGAAATACACACTTTCTCCAGGTACCAGCTATTTCTGAATTGAAACACAGCAGCTGTTCAACAGCTCATTGGCCCCTGGCATCCCCTTGACATCCCCTGGCATCCCCTTGGCATCCTCATGGCATCCTCTGACATTCTCTTGGCACTCTCTGGCATCCCTTGGTACCCTCTGGCATCCCCTGGAACCCCCTTGGCACTCCCTGGCATTCCCTGGCATCCCTTGGCACCCTCTGGCATCCCTTGGCATCCCTGGCATCCCCTGGCACCCCCATGGCATTCCCTGCCAGCCTCTGTCACCCTCTTGCTCCCTCTGCCAGCCTCTGGCTTCTCCTGTCACAATCTGTCACCCTCTTGTTCCCACTGGCATCCCCCTGGCACCCTCTGGCAGCTGGCACCCTCTGCCACCCTCTGCCAGCCTCTGGCTCTGTCTGTCATCTCTTGTCACTCTCTGTTACCCTCTTGCTCCCCTTGGCATCCCCTGGCATCCCCTTGGCATCCCCTTGGCACCCTCTGCCACCCTCTGGCTCCTCCTGTCACACTCTGGCACCCTCTTGCTCCCCCTTGGCATCCCCCTGGCATCCCCTTGGCATTCCTTTGGCATCCCCTTGGCACCCTCTGCCACCCTCTGGCTCCCACTGCCACCCCCTGGCACCTCCTGGCACCCCCTGGCACCTCTTGGCACCCCAACCTGTCCCCCCTGTGTCCCCACCTTGTCCCCTCCCCCACCCACTGTCACCCCCTGTCCTTCTTGTCCCCCCATCTGCCCTGTGCCCTGCTCACCCTGTCCCTGTGCCCATGTCCCTGTGCCTGTGCCCTGCTCACCCCCTGTCCCTGTGCCCATGTCCCTGTGCCCATGTCCCTGTCCCTGTGCCCTGCTCACCCCCCTGTGCCCATGTCCCTGTCCCCTCCCAGTCCCTGAGTGTCCCTGTCCCTGTCTCCTCACCCTCTCCTTGTCCCTTCTCCCTGTCCCTGTCCCTGTCCCCTCCCTGTCCCCTCCCTGTCCCCTCCCTGTCCCCATCCCTTCTCCCTGTCCCAGTCCCTGTCCCTTCTCCCTGTCCCCTCCCTGTCCCGTCCCCATGTCCCTGTCCCTTCTCCCTGTTCCTTCTCCCTGGCCCTGTCCCTTCACCCTCACCCTGTCCCTGGCCCTGTCCCTCCCTGTCCCCTCACCCTGTCCCAGTCCCAGTCCCCATCCCTTCTCCCTGTCCCAGTCCCTGAGTGTCCCTGTCCCCTCCCTGTCCCTGTGTCCCTGTCCCCATGTCCCTGTCCCTGTGTCCCTGTCCCTGTGTCCCTGTCCCCATGTCCCTGTCCCCTCACCCTGTCCCTGTCCCCTCACCCTGTCCCTCTCCCTCTCCCTGTCCCTCACTCTGTCCCTGTTCCTGTCCCTCTCCCTGTCCCTGTCTCCATGTCCCTGTCCCTGTTGCTGAGTGTCCCTCTCCCCCCCCCCCGCCCCCGTGTCCCCTCCGCCCCCCGTAACGTGCCCGGTGTCCCCGGTTCCCGCCACGCCGGGCCCAGTTCCCCCCTCCCAAACACACCCGCTGTTCCCGGTTCGGTGTCTGCGGTTCCAGCCCTCCTTGCCCGTTATTCCTGGTGCTCCTCGGTGTTCCCGGTACCCTCTGCCCTCGCACGGCTCCCCGGTGCCCCCTCATCCCCGCTTGATGTGCCCAGCCCCATGCCCCGGTATCCCCCAGCCCTGCCCGGTGTCCCCAGCCCCGTGTCCCCGGTTCCCTCTCGGCCCAGCCCCGTGTCCCTGGTAACCCCCCATCCCTGCCCATTGTCCCTTCCCCGATCCCTTCCCGGTGACCCCTCCCCAGTCCCTGACTCCGCTCCCCCCTCCCCAGGCCTCCATGTCCTCCCGGGCCGGTGTCTCTGGCCGGGGCCGGGCGGCCCTGGCAGCGCTGGGGGCCCTGGCAGCGGGCGGGGGGGGCCTGGCCCTGGCCCTGCACTCGGGGCTGAGCGCCGGGGAGCTGGAGCTGCACCCGCCCGGCTTCCCCTGGAGCCACGGGGGGCCCCTGGATGCCCTGGACCACGCCAGGTACCGGCACCGGGGTGGGGGCTGCGGGGTGAGGGGGGTACCCGAGGCCGGTGCCAGCGCTGCCACCTCCTCCTCCTCCTGTCCCTGGCAGCCTGCGGCGCGGGTTCCAGGTGTACAAGCAGGTCTGCTCGGCGTGCCACAGCATGGAGTACGTGGCCTTCCGCAACCTCATCGGCGTCACCCACACCGAGGCTGAGGCCAAGGCGCTGGCTGAGGAGGTGAGACCCCCCCCTGACCCCCCGGGCTGGCCCTGGCACGGCGGCCCCCCGTGGCACAGCCGCCCGCTGTTAGGGCAGCCTGGTGATGTGCTATGCCAGTGTCCTGGCACCGCAGTGCCTTAAATCCCCGTGTCCCAGCACCTTGGCATCCTGGTGTCCTGGCACCACAGTGCCCTAAATCCCAGTGTCACCGTGTCCTGGCACTCTGGCGACCCAGCACCCTGGCATCCTGACACTTCAGTGTGCCAGCAGCACCTCAATGTCTCGACTGCTGGCACGCTGGTGTGCCAAGTGTCCCAACACCATGATGTCTTGGTGTCCTACTGCCCCAGCACGCTGGTGTCCCAGTGCCCTGATATCCTGGCACCCAGTTGAACCAGCACCCTGGCGTCTTGGCACCCTATGTATGCCAATGTCCTGGTGTCCCAGTGCCCCAGTGTCGTGGCACCTTGCGGTGTCATCATCCTGGTGTCCCAGCACCCTGGTGTCTCCATGTCCTGGCATCCTGGTGTCCCTGTCTTGACACTCTGGTGTCTTGGCACCCTGGTGTCCCCCTGTCCTGGCACTCGGGTGTCCTGGCACCCCGGTGTCCTGGCACCCTGATGTCCCAGCACCCTGCGTCCCTGCGGCAGGTGGAGGTGCAGGATGGGCCGGACGAGAACGGGGAGATGTTCATGCGGCCGGGCAAGATCTCCGACTACTTCCCCAAGCCCTACGCCAACGCCGAGGCCGCGCGCGCCGCCAATAACGGGGCGCTGCCCCCCGACCTCAGCTACATCGTCAACGCCCGGTGAGGGGGCGGCGTGTCCTGGGGCGGGGGGTGGCACCCTCCGGTGGTGGCGCTGACCCGGCCCCCTCCTCCTCTGCCTGGCACAGGCACGGGGGCGAGGATTACATCTTCTCGCTGCTGACCGGCTACTGCGACCCCCCGGCCGGCGTCTCGGTGCGCGAGGGGCTGCACTACAACCCCTACTTCCCGGGACAGGCCATCGGCATGGCCCCCCCCATCTACAACGAGGTGCTGGAGTTCGACGACGGTAAGGAGTTGGGGGTTTAGGGGGGGAGGGGGGCACCGCGGTGCCACCGCTCAGCCCCGTGCCCGCCCCCAGGCACCCCGGCCACCATGTCACAGATCGCCAAGGACATCTGCACCTTCCTGCGGTGGGCGGCGGAGCCGGAGCACGACCACCGCAAACGGATGGGCTTGAAGGTGGGTAGAGGGGCTCCGGGGATGCCCTTGCCCCCCCCACCCCGTGCCAGGGCGATGGCACCACCGGGGCAACGCTGGGCTCTTTCCCTCCCCAGATGCTGATGATCTCAGGGCTCCTCATCTCCCTCCTCTTCTACATGAAGCGTCACAAGTGGTCGGTGCTGAAGAGCAGGAAAATGACCTACAAGCCCCCCAAGTAGCGGTGTGGGGGGGGGATTGAGGTGGCACCGGTGGCACCGTGCCAGCCCCGGGCTGTGGCAGGGGGCACGGCTGGGCATGCGGGTGCCACTGCAGCTCCTTATTTAACACCGGCCTCGGCCAGCACTGCGGGCGTGGAAATAAAACCTTGGTTCTTGAAAGGGAAGTGTGGTGTGCCATGAAGTGCCAGAGTGTGTCAGGGCATGCCTGGGCTGTGCCAGGGTGTGCTCACGCTGTGGTGTGCCTGTGGTGTGTGCCTGTAGCATGCCACCTGCTGGCACCAGGGTTTGTCCATCTCTGATCGTGCAGCCCCTGGCCCCGGCGCAGCAGCACTGGCAGCCAGGCTCTGGCACATGGATGGCTTTATTGGCACACCCTGTGCTGGGCTGTGCCCCGCAGCGGGGGCTCTGCTGCCAGCACGAGCCCCCTGGAGCCCCCTGACCCGTTCCAAGCCCTGTGTCCGTCGCCCGTGCCCTGCTGCCACGGGGCCCCGTGCCCGTCCCGTCCTCGCCACCCTGCGTCCGGCCGCTCCTCCCTGGTGCCTGTTCGTGTCCCTGGGTGCGGTGCCCACGCTGGCCGTGGTTGGGCCATCCCTTCTCTGCCTCCAGTGGGTGCCCCTGTCCCCGCGGGGCTGCGCCAGGCGGGTGCTCAGTGGCAGTTCTGGCACCGGGGGTGGCACCTCTGACCGTTGGCGTTGCAGCGGCACCCGCCACTGGTGTCCCCGGGGCCCTGGCGGGGAGTGGACGGGAGGATGTCACCGTGGGCACCCCTGGGGGCACCTTGGCCACCACCCCATCCCTAGGGACACTTTGGGGGGGGGGTCCCTCCTGCCTGGCTCACCCCGGGCCCCCAGCGCGGCCCCTTGGTCACCCAGCAGATCTCGGTCTGGCAGACGGTGCAGCGGATCCAGTCGCACCCGTCCTTCTTCTGCACGATGATGTGGCATGTGGGGCAGTGCATGGCCTCGCCCAGCTGCACCAGGCTCTGCGGGGGGGTGGGGCGGGCGAGGGGGGGGTCAGGGGCACGGGACCCCCCAGCTTGGACCCCCTCCGCCCCCCAGGATCCCCCCTATCCCCTCACCTGCAGCATGTCATTGGTTTGCCGGGCGGCCGAGTCGTTCTGCGCCCGCAGCCGGAGCTCGTCCTGGTACTGGCGGCAGTTCTTCCCCTCGTGGATGGCCTGGGGGGCATGGCGGGGCGGGGGGCACCGCTCAGCACCCCTGCCCCTTGAGGCTCCTGGGGCAGCGGGTGGGTTTGGGGGGGTCTCACCTTGCAGAGGAGGCAGTTGAGGGCCTGGCAGATGGGGCAGCGGAACTCGTTGACCGAGTCCTCGTAGATGCACCAGCCGCGGCAGTCGGCGGTCTGGCAGTGGAAGCTGTTCTGGCTGCGCCGCTCGGCCAGCGCCAGGCCCCGCTCCAGGAACAGCCGGTACTCCTCCGGGGACACCAGCTGCGGGACGGGGACGGGCTCAGGATGCGGCCCCGGGCACCCCCCGGCCCGGCGCCCCCCGCCCAGTGCCCGCTCACCGCCCGGATCTCGCGCTCCTGCAGGTGGCTGCCGCAGGCGTAGGCGTCGTCGCGGAAGGGACAGGCCACCGACGGCTCCTCGCTGTAGTTGATCACCTGGCGCAGGCACTCGCTGCGGGAACGCGGGCCCGGTCACTGCCACACCCCCACCGGGGGGCTCGGGGATGGGCACTGCCAGGGCCAGGATGGGCTCAGGGCTGGGGGGCTCGGGGATGGGCACTGCCAGTGTCAGAATGGCCCCAGGGCTATGGGCTCGGCACTGCCAGGGCCAGAAGGGGCTCAGGGACAGTCACTGCCAGGGCCAGGATGGGTTTGGGATGGTCACTGCCAGGGCCAGGATGGGCTCAGGTCTTAGGGTGGGTCCCCAGGCTGGTGAGGAGGTCTCGGGGCTGATCCCCAGGCTGGTGAGGGGTCGTGGGGTTGGTCCCCAGGCTGGTGAGGGGGTCTCGGGACTGGTCCCTAGGCTGGTGAGGGGGGTCTCGGGGCTGGTGCCCAGGCTGGTGAGGGGCCTTGGGGTTGGTCTCCAGGGTGGTGAGGGGGTCTCAGGGCTGGTCCTTAGGCTGGTGAGGGGTCTGGGGCTGGTCCCCAGGCATTGAGGGCTCTGGGGGGGCTCCGTTACCGGCAGAAGTTGTGCAGACACTCCCGCAGCAGGACCCCCTCGCCCTGGGGCACCTGCTGGAAGCAGATGAGACACTCCATCGGGTCCTGGTTGGGCACAAGCACCGTTTCCTCCAGCTGCAGCAGCTGCTGGAAGTTCTTCAGCCGCTCGGCCTCCAGCGCCTGCCGCGAGGAACAGCCCCGGTCAGACCCCAGTGCCACCTTCAGCAAGAGCTGAAGGGCCCCAGGAGGCAAGAGGATGGAGCCAGACTCTGGGCAGTGGTGCCAGACCAGGACAAGGGCACTGAGCACCAACTGGCACCCAGGAGGAGCAAGTTCTTTGGCGTGAGGGTGTCAGAGCCTGTGCCAGGCTGCCCAGAGAGGTTGTGGAGTCTCTTTCTCTGCAGAGATCCCAACCCCCCTGGACACTGCCCTGCTGGGCTCTGCTCTGGGTGCCCTGCTGGGGCAGGGGGTGGCACTAGGTGATGCCCAGAGGTCCCTTCCAGCCCTCACCACCCTGGGATTCTGATCTGACCTCTGAGGAGAAGACAGCTTTGGTCTGGGGGCTGCAGTGGGTGTGCTTGAGCTGCCTCTGCTCCCCAGACAGCTCTTCTCCCCAGCACGTTCTTGGCACCCTTCTCCTCATCCATGGGAGAGCATTGGATGGCTGCAGGATGGCAGCCCTGGCTGGGAGCCAGTCTGGGCAGAGGAATCTCCTGGGATTCCTCTGAAGATTCGGGTCATGTAAGGCTGAGGCTCCACCTCCTGGAGAAGGCCAGCAAAGTGGGTTTTTTTGCCCAGGGAACCCAACTGGCAGCTTTTTGGAGAGCCCTGCACGCTGCTGGCAGGTGCTGCAAGATACCTGGAGGCCCTGGGGAGATGTAAAATCCCTCACCTGGTGCTACTGCCTCCTGCAGAGGTGCAGCTCTGCTCTGGGCTTTCAGAGCACCATGGAAAATGGGGTTTTTGAAAAGCCAGGGTGTGAGCAGACCTGGGGCAGGCTTGTCAGGAGGTGAGTTTGCTCAGCCCAGGCTCCTTCTCTTCTTTGGTGGCTCTCCTTTGGATGCAGAGCAAACCAAGCTGGCAATGTAGGTGCTTCTCTTGCCTTACATCTAAGCAACAACCAGCTCTTGAGCTAAAATGGGATGGGTAACTTGCCCAGCACCCAGCTGGGCAGCTGCAGTTGGGCTCTGGAGGAGCTGGCTGCCATCTCTGGGTGCTATGGGGACAGAGGTATCTGGAGCAGCAGCCTCACAGGGTGTGGGATGAGGCTTCCTGGGAGAGGGGCTCTGAACCCCTCTGGCCTGAGGGGCAGGAGGAAGGGTTGGTGTTTGCATCAGAGCTGCAGTGAACTTGCTGCTGCTCCACGTGGCATTCTTGTGCAGCCTGCTTGGGAGAATTCTGGTGTTTACACCACCCCCAAAAGGGAATTTAAATCTTCAGCTGCCCTGTGGTGCCTGGCAGTGCCCCTGGAGAGACCCTGGGAGACCCTCCCAGCCTCGTGCTGAGGAGGAATTCCAGGTCTGGCAGCACCCGTGGGCATCCCACCATCCTGCCAGGAGTTAAACTGGGAGCTGTGGTGGCTTCTCTCTGCCTGGGGAAACTGGGAGTCTCAGCAGAGCACAGGCAATGGAATGGTTTGTCCTGCTGTTGGACTGAAAAGAAAAACCAGTTACATGTAAATTTGCAACTAAAATTGATTTATTTTTTTTTTAACTAAAATCAGTGAAATAAGCTTTTAGTCTTCCAGGAGCTGGGCTCTGTGGCTTGCCTCAGACTGCTGCTTGCAGAGAGACTTTAACTCTGAAATAAACACTGCTAAATGGATGTCATGGCAGTTCTGAGCACTCCCCTTTGTTTCCTCAGATGGAGCTGAAGAGGAAAAGATGGAAACGGAGTCGGATGGGCAGCAGTCTGAGAAGGTAGGGTGGCATCCTGCACTGGCTCTGAGTTACTGATAAGGGGGCACTGGCCTGGTCTGTGTCCAGAGGGGACAGTTCTCAGTCTCCATAGCTCCTTTTCTCAGGAGTGACTTGGTCTCCCACGATGCCCAGACACTCTTGGAGCTGGGCAGGTGCAGTGAAGCATCAGTGTCCTGGCCCCAGTAGAGGTAAAATCAGTGTAAACTGGGCAATACTGACTGAGCCAGAGGCTGAAGCTGATGGCACATCACGGGTGGTGGTGCAGAGCAAGCACCCCCTGCAGCTCTTTGCCACCCTGTAACCCGTGGGTGCTGCTTCTCACCCTGGTGCTCAGCCCTGAGGCTGCCTCTCTGCTGTTGGTCAGAGCTGGCCAGGCCTGGGCAGGATTCATTGTCCTGGGGAGCAGAACAAACGAGCAGCAGTCAGCTGGGTTTGGAGCCTTTCCAAGGGGAAAATGATGTTTCCAGAGTGGAGCGTGCAGCAGCCTGATGATTTCATTAGTGCTGTGTTGATGCACTCAGCTCTCACCCAGAAAGATTGGTATTTTGCCTCTGTTTTGCAAACATTGCTCTCCCACTGATCCCCGGGCAGGCTCACCCTGCTGGAGCAGGGAATTCAGCCCCAGCTTTTGTTGCTGCTGTGCCCAGGAGGAGAGCAGAGCTTGCAGCTGTGTGGACAGGCAAACACCTGATAAATCAAGGTGGCTGCAACACCTCCCACGGGCCACTGGAAGGGATGGGACAGCTCCCTGGGCAGAGCCTGATCTTCATCCCCATTCCTTGCACCTCCAGGTGACCCTGACTGTCAGTGTCTTCATTCAGATTTCAGATGTGGCTCTCAAAATGAGCTGGAAAAATGGAATCTCCTCCTTTATGGTGGAGAATTAATTGGAAAGCTGTAAACCAAGTTAACAGCAAAAGTCTCCTGCAGCTCTCATCCTTCAAACCATCTTTCCTCCCCTTCAGGTTGAGAACAAAGCAGAGAGTGAAATTGAGGAAGGTGATAAAGCACAAGAAGGGGAAAATGAGAGGAATCCAGAAAAGGAGCAAGAGAGTGAAGCAGCAGCAGAGCCCAAGCCAGGTAATGGTTCCCAGCTGCTGCTCAGGCTGTGGCAGCTCTAATAGCCTCCTCTGAAGTGCTTGGAGCAGACCATCAACTCAGCTTTGGCAGAAATATTTCCTCCTGCACATCAGGCTGCTTCATGGTTCAGTAGTAAATATTCTGGTTTAATTTCACTGTGGAGCTCGGGCACTAAATTCTTCTTTGAGTTCATTTTTGACCTCAGCTGAGCTTTTCTCTCCCTGTGTGTGGGCACTGGGTGAGGAAACCAGTAGCAGAGGCAGGGTAGGGCGTGAAGTTATTGCATTAAATTATTGTCTCTTGTCTGTGTCACACACCCTGGGATCGTTTTTGGTGCCAAGAGATGGGTCTGCTCCCTGCTACCCTCAGAAGTCAACCTGTTGGCTCAGTTTAGCTGTGAAGTGATGCAGAGCCTTTCTTCTGACACTCCAACAGGTCCTGGGTTTTCCTACATGAGATATTCTTCATGCTGTTTATTTTTAGCATGCTCTCCTTGTGCCATATTGAACACTTCCCTCCCCCTCTGGAACTTAGATTCAATACTTTAGCACCAGGCAGAACAAGAAGCATTTGGACCTGATGCCCTGGTGGGGTTGCTTTGGAAATGCAGCTGAGATTGTTCTGCTGCTGGCAGATAGATGGGCAGGAAGGGAAACTAAAAGCATCTCAAGTTGCCCTCTCTGCTGGGTCAGGTCCTCCTAGGGCTGGGACTGTCCCCCCTCCAGCACAGGAACGGGGTGATCTGAGCCCCCAGACCCTCTGGGGAGGGGAGGAGGCCCCTGACAGCCTCGGTGGGAAATGTGTTTCAGAGGAGAAGGAGGCAGAAGAGAACAAGGAGAACGTTGATGCCAGCAAAGACAAAGAGCAGGAGGCTGGGAAGAAGAAAGTGGAACATGAAATCTCGGAAGGAAACGTCGCCACAGCTGCAGCTGCTGCCCTGGCCTCAGCTGCCACCAAAGCAAAGGTTTGTTTTACACCCCCTCTTGGCTTGGCTTCCAGGGCAGCCTGCAGCTCCCTGAAACAGCCCTTTGTCCCACAGCTCGGGGGTTCTAATCCCCAGCAGCTTGGAGGGGCAGGAGTGTCTTCAGCTCCTGCTGCAGCCCCCCAGAGAGAGAGAGCCCCCCAGCACTTCTCACCCTGACTTCTCCACTCTGATCTCTGGTCTTAACCTGAGGCTCCCTCTTTCCCCAGCTGCCTCCAGGGAGGGTAGTGGATGTGCTGGGTGTTGCCTTGGTGACACAGCCCCCTCCTTGCCAAACCCCTGGGGTCTGAGGCAGTTTTTAGTTGCCTTTCAGACCAGGTTCTCAGCTCTTGGGGTGCACCAGAGCCAGGCACCCTGGGGCTGAGGGGTCCCACCCAGCTTGTGGCTCCAGGGAAGCTCTGAGACCTCACTTTGCTGCCTCCAGCCTCCTCCTGCAGGCAGCTGGAGCTTCACCCCCACACCCTGCACGTGCAGGAGGAGGCCTGGAATGGGATCTCTGCCTTGCAGGAGGTGAGGATGATCTGCTTCCCTTCCCTTGCTGCTAACGAGTGCTGGAGGGACTTGGCTAATGGCAGGTTTCATGATGGTAATAATAACCACATTCCAGAAGGAGTTTGAGCTTTATATGCCAGGAAATAATATATTGTAATTAGGTTGTTCACACTTCGGAGTAGAATTGGAGTCCAAAGGGGATTTCTCTTCCCACTTGCATTTTAAAACCCAGGCAGCATTAAGGTTTTTTTTTCAGTGAGCTGTGTCTTGTCTGAGAGAGTAATTCAGTGCTGCATAATAAACTCCAGACCTGATGGGGTGAAGAGCTGTTACAAAGTCGTTTTTCCTTATGATTTTATATTAAAGGAATATTGCACTTGGCTTTTCAGGAGAAATGGGGGTTCAAGGCAGACACTTGAAACGTGGTTGTGTTTCTCTGGGGGTTCACCAAATAAATTGTGCTGTTTGTGAGATGGCACCCAGTGAAGCTGTATCTCCAGGGGTGAGACTCTGTATTGCCACGTGCAGAGCAGAGCAACCATTTAAAATGGCTTTTTGCAGGTTCTGGCTTCTGCACAGAAAATATTAGAAGAAAATGAGGAAAAGGGACTCAAATTCTCAGATTCCTATAGCAACATAAGCTCTTCTTTTTTTCCTAAGCAGCATCCCATAGAAAACACCCCCCTCCTGCAGATTGCTTTAGCTCTGTGCAGTTGTGATTCAGCTGCAGAGCTGCTGCTGCTCTCAGTCCAGCCCTTTCACTGCCAGAAAGGACTGTTCACAGCTCCCCTGGACTGCTGTTCTGAGGTGCCTGTGACTGATGAGGTGATACCAGATCTCCCAGTGAGGCAGCACCTCCCAGAATTGCCCCTGAGCTTGTCCTGGGTGTTGCTTTGGTCCCAGTCTGATCTGCTTTGGCCACTAACTCTCGTGCAGAACTGAAGAGCCTTTGGTCATCAGCTGCTGTTCCCTTGGGCTGTAGGTATTTAGAAGCATAAAATTCAGGAATAACAGGGACTCTGTGGCTAAAACCCTGTTCTGCTCTGCAAGCAGCTGCACCACTTCTGCTTGCAGGCAAATCAGATCATGTCTTTAATTGGTTCCTTTTTGCTGCTGCTCTAGGAATTCGGTGTAGCACCTTTTCCATGCCATGCTTGGATTTATGCATGGCAGGATTCAGCTCTCCCCACTGTGTGCCTTCCCTTGGGCACTTCTGTGCTACCTGCCACCTCTTTCTTCTTTATTTTCCTCTTGGCCTCACAAAACAAAAACAAACTGAAGCATCTGGGAAGAGGGGAGGAAAAAAAGAGTCGTTTTCTCTGCTTGTTGTAGTTGCAGGGACCCTCTTGTGTGTGGATGGGACTCCCCAGCAGTACAACAGGGAGTTTTTTGGGTGTATTTTCATTTGGCTTTCACCAAAAGCATCAGTAACATCCCTCTCACACCAAGCACTTGTTTCATAACTTGGCACCTATTTCTCTTCATTAATAGCTTAATAATCTTCCAGCTAGGCATGCAGTGCCCTGTGCTCTGGAACAGGATGGCTAAAGCCAAAAAAGAATCAATCAGAAGTGCTTTGTTGTGTGAAACGACCCACGAGCAGCTGTGTTTTCTCCTCAGCACCTGGCAGCAGTGGAGGAGAGAAAGATCAAGTCCCTCGTGGCCCTGCTGGTGGAGACCCAGATGAAGAAGCTGGAGATCAAACTTCGTCATTTTGAGGAGCTGGAAACCATCATGGACAGGGAGAAGGAGGCGGTGAGTGGCTGCTGGCAGCTGGGGAAGGAGCCACTCCTGCTGCTCCTCACCTGGGTGCAGCCCTTCCTGACCTGCAGTGTCTGAGCCCCTCCTCCTGCAGCCAGAATCCTCTGGCCACAAGCAGCACGCTGGTGCCATCCCAGATTGCTTCCCAATCCTTGCTGCTGTGTCTGAGCATCAGTGGGAGGTGGTCCTGAGCCTCTGTGTGGGCTTGACACGTGGCTGGTACCTGCCCTGGGAGTGGCTTTTCCATGTGCAGAGAGGGAAATGGGAGTTCCTACATCCCTGAAAGTGAAATGGGAGGAATTCTTACATCCCTGAGGGTGAAATAGGAATTCCTACATCCCTGAGTGTGGAATGGGAGGAATT